>JARVGP010000487.1:0-42299 GCA_029876185.1 Mansonella ozzardi | reverse complement strand
AAATCCCTTAATGGAATAGGCATTCTACCAGCGAGAACAAGATTCGTAACTGATTAGGTCCTCAAGGAAATCGTCCTTCGTTAGAAGATGTAGTAGCTTTGAAGTTTCTGAAGCAGAATTTGTAGCAGAACTTGCTGTAGCAGAATTTCGTTTTCGAATATTTTCTTCTAGGGAAGGTAGCGTATGTTGGCGCATACAGAGAATGCTATTTTATTAATATGGAATTAACAAAACAGTCTTCTCCTTAAGGTTTTCTTTATTCAGACATTAATGCAAAACGATGTATTGGCAGCAATAGAACCTTGTATTACGAGTAAAGATATACAAACGCGAGCAACAACTGTTGAAATGTTTGTGATGATTGTTGAATTTAATCCGCAGGCTGCACGGGATTACCTTCTTCAACAAGGTCGCGGATATGGAGAAGCTAAAAACGTTAGTTCTTAGCCATTAGAATTGATTTTTTTGAAATCCATGAAGTCCACAAAGTATGAACCAACTCTTTATCTAGTCTTAGTTAAAGTATACTCTTTTATTTTACAAAGAACTAGAAAATTATCTTTTTTTGTTACAAAATGAACTTAAATGTTAACAAATTACCAAATGTTCACAAATACTGATACATTAGCATTGGCCAAGTAAAAATGAATTATATAAGTCAAGACTAGAATAAAATAAATAGGGCAGGAATGAATTAATAAAGATAAACGCTTGCAGAATCAATTACTACTTAATAAATTAATTGATCACATGTTAACGGATCGTGACCCAGAATTGACATCGGCATACACTATGGTTAAAGTAATGCAGTCGTTGTTGGATCCAGATAATATGATTACAGCACCAAATATGAAATCGGAGAGACATGAATTTTTAACCTTTTTTTATCGACGATCTATGGAAACTTTGTGCCAGCCGTTGTATGCAAATACTGCGAATGACGTAGTAGAAAGAGGTAATTATAGAATGTCATATTATCTGAAATTTAACAAGTCCTGGTTTTCCATGATCTCTTAAATGTTCTAAGAGTTTCATATAGCTTTTTATATGTTTATACATATTAGGATCGAGTGTTAACAACTTTGATGTTCCAGTAATCAATTATTTTGCAACGATTGTTGAATTTTACTGATCATTTTTGCAGATAATTATCACTGTGCAAATCAGCAAGCAATGATCATCGATATCCTTTGCTTTTGCTTTGAACATCATGCGGTCCACATGCGTAATTATTGTATTAACAACAAATTGCTGAACCGCGTGCTTGTTCTTTTGAAGAGCAAACATCATTTTCTTGCTTTAAGTATGACAGTTTATTCCTTTAAGTTATAAATTGTTCCTTTTTGAATCCAACTTTCATTCTTCGTGATGCAAAAATGAAATTATTGCATTGGTACAAGGCACTGTTTGCAAAAATTTTTTGTTTATTTTAATTCACTTTTTTTTGGGATTAAAAAGTTTCAATTTTAGGTGCATTGCGCTTGTTCCGGAGGGTCGTTCAATTAAAAGATGAATTCTACTATCGATATACGGTAAGGGATAATGTCATGCGGCCTATTGTCGAATGCTTCAAAAAAAACGGCCACCGATACAACCTTCTAAATTCTGCAATAATTGAACTTTTCGAATTCATTAGAATGGTGAGTTGTTTTTAGTTGAACTTACTTTTATTTGAAATTTTTGTATACTATGGATACAATTTTTGTGTAATATGGATTTCTTTTTTCCATCCATTTATATTTTATAACTCCTCGAAGGTATGAAACAACCAGATTGATTTCAGGAAGATATCAAACCACTGATTGTCTATGTTGTCGAGAATTTCAGTAAAGAATTTGAAGACGTCTTATACGTAACAACATTCAAATCGCTATGCTTAAAATATGAACAGGTAAGTAATAATGATAGGGTATCTCAGGTACCTCGTATTTTTGTACGTAGCAGTAATGAAGTGAGGTCCGAATTTTGAAGTAAAAGCTTACTAATAAAGCAGCATAAGTTGCTATTTATGAAATTACTGGACCCTCAATTGCATTAAATTTTAAGCGGTTTTGCTGCTGATAATTTACTGTCATATTAGACATGATTAGAAACTTTCCGGGGAATAGGTATTGATTATCTATTAATTTTAGTTGCATATTTAAAACGGTAAAAGACACTATAATAAAAATCTCAAGTTTTTTCTGAGTTTGAATCTTTTTAAGATGAAAGATCGTGAAGGTCGCAAAGGGGATGAGTCGTCACCTTCCGATTCTTTAATTTCTTCTGAAGCTAATTTACCGGCGCAGTGGAAAATGGAACGTCAGGCTGATGCAGATGAGCAGTGGTTTAATGATGACGATTCAGAGGTTATTTTTTACAGATTTTACTTTCATAGTTTTTATTCGCATTGAATCAGCCGCGAAACATTTATTTGCAGAACTCATCGCCAGCAGGAGATTGGGATACCAACAAGCAGGGCAAGGAACCAGGAACAGTATCTCAGTCTTCACTACTTGACATTTCTCCATCTTCTTCTGGTGCCTCTATTGCTAAGGAGGATGAGTCATTAGAAAAAAGTATAACAACGAGGAAAATGGGCATTGAACCCCTTCTTCCTAATTTAATGAAACGCAAAGGTTAGCATTCTAAAAACTCTCTACTTTTCAAAGAGCTTGGAAAACGTATATACGTTACTGATGGTATTCTAAAATTATAAATTAGAAAAAAAAGGAGGGATTGTACATATAAATTTATGAGAAGTTATTTTCAGTAGAAGATGAATCAGATGCTGTTTTCCAAACTCAAATTAATACTTCACTTAAAACTCATATTGCACCTCGAATTATCATTAAGGTTTGTTTCTATATTTCACATCATAATATTTTTTATCACTGATTTCTATCATACTGCCATAATATACAGATGAAATGAAAACGTTTGGTAAATTTTTATTATTTATAATATGAAGTGTTTATTTTGCATTAGACTCTTGCATATTGTATTTTAAGTGTTTATTACCGTAATATTCATTGAACGAAGTAACAAAAAATTACTAGAAATATTTTATATCTGTCACTAAATAACAAAATTACAAAAGTCGATGGATCAAAAATAACCACTAATGCATTAAGGACGTAAAAGTAGTAATAAATTCTAGGTATNAGTGTTTATTACCGTAATATTCATTGAACGAAGTAACAAAAAATTACTAGAAATATTTCATATCTGTCACTAAATAACAAAATTACAAAAGTCGATGGATCAAAAATAACCATTAATGTAATTAAGGACGTAAAAGTAGTAATAAATTCCAAGTGTTAGACTATGAATAGTTGCTTTATTTCATAAGTTATGTTCATGAGATATTTTCTCAAAAGATCAGGAAAGGATTGGAAAAGATTGTGTGACAATTGCAATATAAGGCATTTTCATTATCACTAATGTATTACTCTATATCATTGTCATTTTTGATGATATACTGCAGTCAAATATATTTATCATCAATTTACTTAATATTTATTTTCAGCAGCTTTACTTTGTTATGACAGTACAGTGAGCAGTTATGACATTTGCAATGCACAGTTGTTTAGGGCTTGTATTTTTTGAAGAACGAATAAAATCAGAAGCGAATTTTCTCAATTTTTTACAAACAAAACCCAAGTCCAATTAAAATTTTAGATGAATACCGATAAACAGAGCCCTTCATTGTCTTTATCTCCTCAACCAACATGTAGTTCACCGCCGGGTGATCCAGTTGTTTCATCTACCGAAACTGCCAATTCTCCATCTAGCTCAACTTCATCGCGTGTAGCGACTTCTGCAAGTGTTGTAACCGTTCTCGCCAAAAAGGTTACTTACAATGAAGGACTTGTTTGTTCATTTAATTATTTTAATTTTTCCACTTATTTACAGTTCGAAAAACAAAATTTACGAAGAATTTAAAAATTTTTTAAGGACATAAGAATATGGAACATTTGAATAAAATGACTTATGATTCCAGTAATTTTATTTTAAGCCACTGGTAGAGTACGACGAAAGTGACAGTGATGAAGAAGACGAAACTACGGATTCCATGTCGACGGGAGATTCACTTCCCTCAAGCTCAAGTTCAGTTAGTCGACCTTCCTCAAATCTTAGCAGTCAGTCATCTAGTGATGATCAAGATGATGTAAGCAGCACATCAGGCGATCACGAACCCTCTCCGGTTTCTGTTGAAGATATCAAAAGAGATGAGGTTAATTCGTAGCATTGTTCATGAATTCTAACATGACATTTTTCGTACTGAATTTCTGAAGAAAAATACAAAATTATCGTTGATTCATTTATTAGTGAATCAAAAAATGTGACCAATCATTCCATCAACGTTGCCCATCGATATATCATCTGTGCATCATAAAATAGAGAAAAATTTTCTCTTTTTCTATTGATTCTAATTTTAATGACCCAGATTCAGTGAAAGGACTGCTTAGGAACCAGCGGGTACCTTATTTGTTGGGTATTGTATAGATTGTTTGTTTTAAGACTTAAACGATTTTTTTCAAGAATTAGCTAAAATCTTTCAAATTTCTCGTTTTTAAAACTATTTTTCTCAACTAGCATTTTTAAGAATGTGATGAATAGTACAACTAGAGATTATGTCATGCAATCATGTTAATAAAAAGCTGTTTAGTTCGCGTTTTCGGCCATGATAGAGAAAAAAGAATTTCCATAATTAAAATACAATCATTTTTAGGATCAGAAAGATCAGTGTATGCCACGGAAAAGATCAGCTGAATCAGTGTTCTCTAGAGAAGCAATAAGAGATGAGCTTGGTAAAGAAGATAATGTATCTGACGATGATCTCGGTACGAAAAGACTGAGGTCAGTTTATTGTTTGTTTATTGTTTGAGTGAACTGATAAAAAATAATGAATCAAAAGATTTTCGTATATTTGCTATAATACTAGACCGCAAATATACATCCTCTGTTATTGCTTAGCCCATAAAGAATTTAATTAATGATGAGGAGGGAAAAATTAACAGTTATTTAGTATTATCTGGATTTTTGTAGTGCTGGTATGTTTAATGGTCGTGATCAATTTTGATTTCTACCATATAGTACTTTTCATTATTCATTACGACCATCCCAGTTACTGTTTTGTATATTCCATTTAAAACGGCATTAATTCTCGATTAGAGCGATTTTTTTGATAATTTTTACAGGCTAAATCGTGAGAAAAATTTTGAAGTGGGAGCAGTAATACCGAATGAAGAGTCAACTCTTAAGTGATGACTGTTAAACGAACACCGTTACTAGATTACAAGTCTTGCAATACCTCGTTATGAGTACGCTCTCTTCGTTATTTTTCAAAACCTGGTTCTTTTTAAACCTAATCCTAATGGCCGATACTGTTCCAAATACAATTTTCGTCACATTTGCCATTATTTTAATCAAGTATGCATAATTTGAATTTCATTAAAGTTGAATTTCTCACTTACGGCCATTTCTTGAAAATTGCATCCATTACTGATGATAGTTTGATCTCATATGGCATGCATTAAGATTGTATCGCAGTGTTCTCCATTTCGTGATTTATATATCTTTCTTTTTAATTAAGATTTTGTTTTTTCTATAAATTTAAAAAAAGAAATGAAAGTCTATTAGGTGATTTCGGTGCTGTTTTATGTGATCATAGATTTTCTATAATTAAAAAATGTGTGAAGTTTATTAGATTTAATAAATTAGTGATCATGTCGGATTTATTTCTTTGATCCCGGTATCTGTTTTCATTTGTTTGTTTTCTTTTTGTACTGCAGTGATTGATTTTAAAAAAAAAAAAAAAAAACGTTTTTTTTGATGTCACATGTTTTATACCAGTTTACTGCCTTACTGTAATATGAAATTGAAATCTTTCTGAAATTGTCGGAATTTTTGATTGCATTTTATGTTTTCAGTTCTTTTTTCTTATATTAATGAATATTTGCTGTGCATTCAAAAATTTCGGAATGATTTCTTTAATTTTTGTTCGCTTGATAAGATTCCTGTTTGGTTTTTTGTCGTATTCGTTTGGTTTCTTTTCCAATTTAGAATTTATTTTTGAAATTTTAATTTAAAGTTCTCCGTATGATAACTTACGATTGCTACGTAATTCCGATGTTTTGTTTCATTATTTTTATAGAATTGAAATATTGCTATGCAACAGTGTTTATTTAGTCCAATACATGTGAAAATCAACTTTATATGAGGAAAGTGATGAATTTATTTAGGGAAAGTATTTGGTAGCAATCATCTAAAGCAGTCATCTTAGAACGGATATTCATTTACTAATAGCTGCATGACCCTTGACCGTGTCACTTGACCGATCAAGTGGGATTATTCCAAAAAATCCAATATTCGAGAAATATTTGTTATTGAGATTAGTGTGTTATAGGGATGGAATGTATTTGAAGAAAAGCGATGTGCTGTAGCATGAAAGGACTTCACATTGCAATATGGATAAGTTAATGGACATTATTGGAATTTTTTTTTTGCTGACCATTAATTGACCATAATAGTTTTATTTCATCCGCAATGATAGACTAAGTTAACGAAAATGTTTTAGGCTTGCCAGTTTTTATTGTTTGGTTCTGTGGAGGCAGTCGTTAAAGTTTTAAGGGAAGAAGTATGCTGGGCGTTCCAATTCTATTACAGATAAATGACATAATGTCAATATGATCTTATTTGTAGGTAAACAAATCAGAAATTTTTTATTTGGTAAATGAATGCAGCTGCTAGTGTTCATTGTTACCTCTGCGCACAACTTTTCAGTTTTCAGTCTCGGTGCATTCGATGAAGTGTACATCCAATATTTCCTTATAGAAGTTGTCAAATTAGCAAAACAATTAGTGCTAAAGTAAAGCTTTAAAAGAGCCAACTTTGGAAGTATAAGTGTTGTACAAAGCAAAATTAAAACAGATGTAGGCATTTACTACTGGCTTTGATAAATTTGGATTTTAGTACATTTACTGGCTTTAGTAAATTTGGGTTTTGGTAAATTTACTACTGGCTTAGACTTTGGTTGATATTTCACTTGCATAATCAAGAAAAGTGTTAGGAGGGGATACCACTGATTGCTGCTCTCAATTAACGACTTACAGATATTATTTTTCGATACAGCATGCTTTCTCTACCTATTAAGAAATGTCTTCTATTTCAGCAAATAAAATGCCTATACAAACCTAAATGAATCTCTCAAGTATCTTTAATACCGTATTTTGCCACAGTTTGATATGGTATTTGATCAGGTGATTAAAGAAAGCCGCCTATTCTGGTGGTGTATGCAACGCAAAAATACGGAAATTTTTTTTAAGTGTAAGAAATAAACAAAAATTGAAAAATTTTCCGACGCCACATTTAAATTTCATGAGATCTCAGCAAATTTTGATAGCAACTAAACTGACTTTAAGAAAATTATTCGTACATAATACAGTCTTAAATAAGAGGTCGTTCTAATATGTTACAAATGACAACAGCCAAACATTATGAACTGAATTATAACCTTTACATGAAATATTTCATTTAGTTTTCTGCAACGTTATAACAAATTACAAGAGTCTTAAATAAAGAATTTCTCCAACATGTTACAATAAGAAACACGTATCAAGTCGAAATTATAATCAAAGGTTAACACCTGACTTACTAGGAAATTATATGTAAATTTTTGTGAGTGCTTTAGATAACTTTGTTTTTCTCCTTGCTTTTTTATTGCATATTAATATGTTTTCCATGAACAACAGTGTACAACCCTTTTTTGCTTTTAAACATTCTTTACGAAAAGTTTACTTCTGAGATTTTAATCAAAAAAACTACCTGAACAAAAATGAATTTAACAAAAATTGCTATGAATGCTTCAATCAAAAAATTCGACATTTTAGCACAAAAAACAAAAATATCTTTAGTAAATTTTGAAACAATTAGATCAAACAATTCCAATCAACTGTTTTTAATGACTCTGGCAGGGGTTTATGGATGTGCACTCCTGATTTAAAAAAAGAAATTATAAATTAATGAAAACCACAATCGTAGTGTCATATCTCAAACTATATATGGTACCAAAAGACTATCAAAATACGTTTTTCTCTTTACCACCAATTTTATGAACGGTGGAAGCATCTTTCATTGTGAAAGATGAAACTAAACAATAATATAAATCACGAAACCCGTCATATTTGGATGCAACAATTTTACAGAAGCCATAATAAAAAATCAAAATAAACCTGACCGATTCAACCCGTCAAATTTAACAACCAAGAAACATTCCCCATCCTCTTTAAATTTCTGAACTGTGATGAAAAAGCACATATGTATTCTGCAAAATCATCCAATTACGGCGATTTTTCGACAAAAAATCTTAGAATCCATTCGACCTTGCGATAAATTTGCCCAAAGATTATATTCTGATCTATCTGTGGGCCGAAGGGACAAATCAGCAAAAAAATCTTTGCTATACTGCTACATTGCAAAATTCGAGTTAGAAGAGGATTTGCATATTTGAAACTAATCTATTTGTACGATGGAACAAAATGAGGAACAGTAAAAAACTAATAAAATTAACAACGTATAAAAACAATTCTGATCATTCACAAATGGAGAAACACTAATCGGACCCAAATGGTCAAGAAAAAAAGATAAATATTCCGACATGAAAGGTTTTCGAAAACCGAAAGAATTAAAATCCTACATGGTTTGAAAATTTACAGAGATGACGCACTGGGAAATTTTGAAATACTATAAAACTCTAAAAATTAACATAAAATGCGGAATGAAAAGCGAAGTGATTTTAAAAGATAAATTTAATTCTTTCTGCGACATTCGCGCAATCAAAAACCTTCCCATTATTAAAAGTAAAGAAAAAATCAATAAGCTTAATCACTTAGCATAATATCAGTATCCACAATATCCAACGCTGTTTCCGCATCATCCAGTAATTTTTCTACTGTATCACAAATACGGTAATAATCAGCTAAGGATTTTTCTTTGATTTTGAACAATCTCGTTGCAACATGCTCGGCTGAAAAAATTTTAAGATATAATATAATTAATAAATAGTAAGCATTTCTAGAATTATGAGAGTATTAGAACAAATTGAGGGAACAAATAGAATGAAGCTGCATAAAATCGTACTACTTTTACTTATAAAACGATTCAAATATTGAGTTGATAAAAGCTGTAAATTTCAGATAAATTTCAGCAAATAGACTTTTAAAAATAGAAGCTGAAACGTATAATGTTTGATATGAAGCTATGCGAAATCTTTTTACCAAGACTTTACAATTTAAACTTTCATAATTAACATAAGTACTGCTATGAAGTCTGACTGAATGTGAAACAAAAACATAATGGAATATGAAAATACAGTAATTACCGAAAGTAAGCGAGGAATCGGCACTTCCTACTACCTCTTTTGTTGGCAAATGTTCGACAGTTTGGGATTTTTGCATCCCATTCATTTTCTTGAATAAGGCATTCGTAGATCTTGCTGCTGGAATCCTACAACGATATTTCGACGACAGCACGACACCTCCTGGCTCGGGGGAATAGATATCTCTTCGATGTTTCCCACGACGACGAATCGGTAATATATTTTTTGTCTCTTGAGATTCACTTGCTTCCATGTAGTCTGAATCACTTTCAATTGTTTCCGTTAAGGAAGCTGCAAGTTTAGCCCGTGTAGCGGCTCTTGTACGATTATACGAAATCTTATTCCCATTACGCGTTCCAACAAAAGTACCATTAGCTACTGGCGATGCTGTTGACTGCACTATATTTGCATCACGCAAGGCCTCCCGTTTTGCTCTCAGACGTGCTCTTAAAATATTTCGTACATATTATATAAGATATGAACTTTGCTCAAAATAACTGGTAATTTATTGTCAAGAAAGTTGAAAACATGTTTTTTTTTGAAGTGAAAGACGTACTTCTCAGATTCTTTTGTTCTTGGTGTAATGCAAATCATACGCTGAGCTTCTTCTTTCGTAATAATGGCACTACTGATATAAGCCGCTTCATAATTGTTACGCATTTGAATCTGATAAAAGCATTCAAGAAAATTATATTTTATACTGATAAAAAATTATAGAACTAAAACTTGCTACAAAAATAAATAAAAGAACAATGAATACTGACCAAAACTTCATCATCTTGAGCGACAAGAGACTCACCAGTACGTGGAATCTGAAAATTCATTTTTCAGAAATCTCCTATTCATGTTACTGTAATGTATTATAGTCATTTTGCATGTAAAATAAAAGAATCTTAATTTCAGCAGTGTCATTCAACAGAATTACTTCGAACAATCAAGCCTTTAAATCTCTACATCTGGATCTTTTGTCAGCATTTTTTTTTTTCACATCATTAAAATAAAGGTAGAATTCATTATGAAAAGATAAGAAACTATGAGAAACTTTTGACGGCTGCATCCAATTGTATCGCCTCTTTACGGGTGGTTTATCCTGCCTTGTGAAATGCATCAGGTTAAAGAACTGCCACTTTGAATCTGGTGGGTCGAAACCAGCAGCAATCGCTCGATCATGTCTACGGCGTATCTGATTATAGTAATCCATCATATTCTTCCAAGCTACCTTGATCATATCACCTGGAAGATAATAATATCATGAGAAAAGTATACAAATATTGAATTGTTCACTGATCGCTAATTTAATTTAGAAATGATTACTTCTAATGTTTCATTTTGCCGCTTTTCCTTTCAGTAAGGCTTGTTGCAAGAACTATGATTCCATTTTAAAGATTGAGATTCTTATTCATAAGCACGTTTCCAGTCACCAGTTGAGCGTCTAGTTTTCAAGATCCCACATATCCTTGAAAAACGGCTTTTTTGAGGAATTTGTTGGAAGCGGCCTATTACACAAAATTCTCCCCCAACCAATTTCACATGACCCTATCCCTGTGTAAGAACGGCTCAAAGAGTGAATACCGAATCATAAATCACGTCTTAGAATATTAGCTTATTATATTAAACATTTCATATTGGGCTACTGTTAATCTTAATGATAAAGCTAACTGAAATGATGGTAATTTCCTTACAACATGACTACAAAATATTTACTGCATAACAAATGCAAAATTTGAAATAATTTAAACAACTGACTGGTAAAAACTAGATCATCATCACTTAGTTCATGGGCTATTTCCTCAAAAGCAAGCCATCGAGCAGGAATATCGCTATATCGGGGATCAGTGACCTGAAAAAATGTGCACCCATATGTATTTGTATTCTTTGAAAGTACTAAAATATAGCAAATCCACATATTTCCAAAATTACACAAATGTGATGCAATGTGATGCAAGTAAAATTTTTGGCTTGAACTTACTTTCCAAATAAGCGGTCTTCGATATACTTCCTGAACGAGCAGTGTCTTCTTTCCGTTATCCATACCGAACATTGCCATTTTTAGACTTTAATTTATAATTTTAAATTGAATTAAGCAAAAAAAAAAGTGCCTGAAATAAAACAGTTACAAATGCGCGAACGAAAAATTATCTACAATAGCTGTAGCGCAAACAATCTAACCAATATGATTTTAAAATGATGGAAACAGGTGGGCAATTTCAAATATTTTAATGCACATAAAAGCTTATATTTCACATGGTTCCACGTTTCAGCTCTTATGAACGTTATTAAATTTTCCAAGGAATTTTATTCCTCGTTTTTTTTACTTCTGTTACGAACATCAAATTCAGCAACATTTTAAATATCTTGAAATTATCGCTGAACGAATTGCAATTGCTTCGGTCACTTATTTCTCACAAAGCGGTCATTTTAGAAGCGATGACCTTTTCACTTGCATTAATGACCTCACGTAATTCATCAAAAATCATCACCTTGCCTGTTCTATACCTGCTATTTCAAATTTATCACCCTGGAACCACTGACCAACGGGCGAGAGGTTACAACGTTCTGTTTCTCGCTCCTACCCCACAAGCCGCTCGCATATCTCAAGATCTAAAAAACATGGCCCGCGGCCAGGTGCCACAATGCAATAAAATAATAGCGCTTTTTAGTAGATAGGTAGGATGGCTAACGAATATGGTAGTCGACCAGTCGAATCTCCGTATACACATATATAACCAAACTAGAATACCTTCGTCTGGACAAAATAATGCAATTCATAATATCAATGACTGATCGCCAGACCTAATTCACGATATTACATCAATTTCGAACAATGGCATACGATAAAACTATGGATAACCTCTGCTATATCAGATATACGGTAGAACGATATCTGATATCTGTCACAACCAATTTCGTTCAATACTTCTTAGTGTAACTCTAGCAAGATCGTTTTGCAATAGAACCAATCTAACCAAAATTTACTATTTCATGCGAGCAGCAAAAAGATATAACATTTATATTAATATACGCTTACAAATTAATGCCAACTGAACAACAACAACAAGAAAAAACCATAGATCATATATTCGAAGGATAAAGCATTATTCTGATACGTTTTCCCATTGCTTGCGGAGGAAGATTATGATGGAATTTAGCTCGCAATGCACCACCATTGCCATGTACGCGTATCAATTTTCCCCATATAGCGCGGACTCGACTCGGTCCTTTGTTCGCTGACTGAAACACAAACAAAATCTAGTTTGCTTCAAGTACTAATATAAATATGGCAAAATAAGCTATGAAACAAACAACAGCAAAAAATGCTTAATGATATTTTCGTCGAGAGAGATTGGATAAATCAAAAAAAAAAATCGTTAAAGAAAGGAAAAAGAAATAAGTGATACAAGCGATAATGCTTAAAATATACTTCATCTTTTCTTTTTCTTCAAGAGAAAAATTCTAAAAAAAAAAATTGAGCTTGCTAATGACATTGAGATATCTGAACCTAATTAACAAATTACGTGGCAAGCACACTAACCTGAACCTTGTTATGCGCCTTGTAAACATAAAGTGCACGTTTACCTACGTACCACTGAGCGTCATCCTTATTATAGACGCCATCCACCTTCAACAGAGCTGTATGCTCGCGCTGATTCCGTTGTGAACGCTTATAACCAGTAAATACAGCTTTAACATAAAGGCGACCAGCAGGATTCGGGCCATGGTGTCTACTTTCTTCATTAGTTTTTGCCATCACTGTAAATCTTTAATATATAACACTTTTTAAAAGAGCATCAAAGTAATCAATCCATACTGCACCAATTGCAGTTAATCCATTTTACACATCCAATAGTAAATAAAAAAAGTACAAATGAAGTCAATAACTTCAACAAAAAACTCAATATTGTTCTTCCCTCTTGAACCATTTATTTCAATGGAATTTCAAAAAAACAGTTTTCAAATAGAAACTGTATAACAATTCCGAAACAGATGTAACAATACAATTAAGATAATTCTTAAATACATGAAATAATTCTTAAACAAAAATAGTGAATAAATAAAAACAAAAAAGCAATGAATTTTAACACCTGAAAAGATAAAAAATTAAAGAAAAAACTCAAGTGACAAAAACACTGTTTTTTTGTAAATTATAATATAGAAATATATCACTTACATAATTATAGATTCTAATACACAACAAACCTACTATTGGCAGAATATCAAAGAATGCCTATATTTTATTAAATATAAATAATATTACGAACTGAACCATTCAAATTACGCATAACACTCAAAAAAGGTCAGCGTACAAGAGATTTCAATCCTTAAAATGACTAATACCTAAAATAATCGTTTTGGGTACTCAGTAAAACAAAGATTGTAAACATAGTTATAAAACCGGAAAAAATGCTGGAGTAATGTGTAAAAATAACACCCTGGCGTCAATACAGAATCGAAACATTATACGTCCTTGTTTAACAAAAAATGAAAAACGAAGGGCGACTGATAATAAAATGACAAATAAGAACTTCCGCTTTCAAGCACTTCGAGTCTGGAGTGGAACTCAGATTATGAGTTTCGTTTTCACCAACCAAGCAGCTAAATAGTATAGACTTACATATATAATAATCAATAGGTACTATGCATAATCCATTAAATTTGTTCTAAAATTTTATAAAAAAGGTGTATAAATATGTTTTCCAAAAGTGCAAGGAAAACAAAACAATAAATTTCAAAAAAAACAAAGTAGAACTTCAAGGATTTCATCTAATCTGCACAACTATTGACAATGAATTTATATTAACCAACTTACGGAATGAAGTCTCAATAATTTTTTGCTTCAGTCAATAAGTGCACAATTCATATTTTCGTTTTACATTTAAAAATGCCACAAAATTATTTTCGCCAGAACCATCCTTTTACCAAACCACCAATTCCTTGCTGATTCGCATCCTGTTCAGCCTGCTCTGACTTAGATTTTTTCCCTCTTCTTCCATTGTTTTGCGACGTATCCTTCTTATCGGATGCATAAGAAGAGATTTTCGGTTCTAAATCCGGCATCTGAAAACATCTGCTTTTCTTGAAAGACATAATAGCTACTAATGCTATCGACCAACAATTCAATAAAAATTAGTAGAAACTCAGCAAAGATTTAGTTGTTTTTGAATATTCCGACAATGCTACAAATGACAAGTACTGACCTTTACATGATTCAAGGCTAAGTCAAAGAACATGGGTTTGTTGGGCATAGGAATGAATGACGGAGGCACAGATATTATGCGGATGTTTTGCTCTGTTTTATGTAAATCCTTCGGCGTAATTTTACGAAATTCGTTCAGAGTATCGATGAGAGGCTAAAATATATACTGAAAGTTAAAACGATACTGCTTATTAACTATAAGGTTTTTATAGCTTTAAGCATTTCTTTTGGTAGCTTTGCAATACTTCATACTTCCATATGATTCTGTACTTTGAGGCTTCTTAAATGATAAAAAAACTCTTACGGAAGTATAATTATTGCAAAGCTTACCAAAAGAAATGATTAGAACCATATAAGTTAGCAACTTCAAAGTACAATGTGTTAACAGAATAGTAAGATAAAAATCTGCCTAACAAAAAAAAAGGCAACAAAAGATCAAGTCAAAACCAAAAGCTACTCTGTTATCGAAAGTCTCTTGTTTTGAACCGTACTTGTTACCACCCGCAACTTCAGCAAAACGATTTGCTTGCGCAGTGAATTTTGATGCCGTTATTTGTTCATGCAAATTCTTCACATCATCCTTAAATTCATCATCCATAAACAAGAGCATGTTAGAAAGAACTGCTTCAATGAAAATTTCTGAACTGAGGTATGGTAAAGAGATAATACTTCTTTTTCCGTGATGAAAGAATTCCCTTCCGCGTTTTTCAATAGCAACGAAGTGTTCAAGGTACGCTCTACAGCTCGATCATATAACACACTGGCCTCATTCCACTTTGCTAAAGCTGCATGCGCCTCAGCCATACAAAAGCATCTAAACGATAATATTTCATGGACGTAGCTAGTGTAAACCATTCCTGGTATAGAAAAACTCGGCATATCCCAAAAGTTTTTTTTTTAAAGAAAAAATAAATAATAAATGTTTTCTCCGGAAGCGAGCATTATTGAAAAAGACATAATAAACTGCTAATAAAGCTTTTAAAAAAATGTGTAAAACTACGCAGGAGTGGCAAATTATAAAATTGTGACAAAGAAAAAAATTGTGTGAGCAACTAACATTCTAACGAGAATCAAATAAATAAATCTAAACGCTACTACAAATTTTTAGAAACTGAATGAAATTATGGAAGCATAGAAACCTGAGGGCTCGATAATATTCTGCTTTCACTTTGTAAGCTATTTCTAAGTTCTCATTTGTTGAAACACCTGGTAGCTGCAAAATTTCACAACTACTTCCAATCACAGTGTCGCATAAACGAATCAGATCTTGGGGTTTGATTTTCTTTTCTGCCTGCATTCTGAAATGAAGAATGAATACTCGTTGCAAACATGTCATTCAATTTTTAATTAGCTAACCATCTGCTGAAATAATTACTGCATTCCAAAATTTAATGTCTAAAGCATAATCTATAAGATTATGAAAATATAAAGTGGTGAATAAATATAACACTGTATTTTATCTGGTCGAGAAATTTCAATATGATAAACCAGACAAACATTTTTTTCTAAAAAAAAAAAATAATTTTAAGCAAATTACTTGATATGCGCAATAATCATAACGTAACGTTCAATAGTTTTTTTGAGGCGTATAAATTCTAGATATACAATGATTAGCCGATTCGGAGATTGTATATCTTCAATGTGAGTTTTACTATCAATTAATTTCTTCTGCTCCTCATTCAATGTTTGTATTACATCGCGAATACCACTCAACAACTGCTCATAAAGAGTCATCTGAAGATTTATTTTTTTTAGAGTATAAGTATACAATTTAATATCTGTGAATGTATATTTTCCGATAAATTCAATTACATATATATCTGATAAGCCCTTTAATACAACAGTTTTAATGAAAGCGTTGAGCAAGAAAATGCATTAAACTGCACTAACAAAACATATCTTTGATCGTCAATGAATGTGACGTGATGACTACAACTTTTCATCCATTAAATGATTCCCCACAACTAGGATTATATGCATAAAGTAGCAAACTAGTTCCATACTACTGGTAAAACTAAAACATCCTGTCGCTTAATCATGGGACGTTACAGAATTTCATTACATCGCACTGGAGAAAGAAATCCAAAACTAGAAGTTCCTGATTGATTTTTCAACAACAGTCAAGAATTTACGATAAGGAAGAAATAATTTCAAACGTATACACAAAATCCTTTCCAAACTGTTTGTATAGAATATGATCAATTTGCAATATTCAGGCATTGTTGAACAATAAGAAATAAATATAATGGTAAAAAGTAACCTTATCTTCATGAACTGTTGTTTGCCCAAGTTCATGATCAAATTGCTCAAGAGCTTGTAAAAGATTTTTGACATTATCGTTCGTCACAGCAACTTTTTCATTACCCCATTCAATATTCCTTATACAATGCACGACGGCTTTTGTACGTAGTTCTGCTATTAATTTCTGAAAACATTTAATGATTAATGAGTATAACATTTAATAAATATAGTAAATTCAACATAGGTTTGATTTTGAAATGCTCACTTTTATAAATAAGATTATTTTATTAGAAGCTTTCATAAATTTTCTATATAAAGTCAATTTTCATTGCCTTCGAGTACGGAAGAATTTTGATATAAGCGGATTTCAAACTCACATCAAAATCTTCCTGTAAAACACCTTCTTCCTCACCCAGCTGCAGCCTCATATTGATCATCTCAGACATTGCAGCATCACAGCTTGCATCGTCACCGCAGTTGAACTCACAGTAGCGCAACTGTGGTTGTATTTCTCGGCACCTATGAAATAGTCATACAAAAATGAAAGTAATTATAATTTGATTTTTCAATACTACACTGCTTTCGCCAAATGATTTGAAAAAGCTTACCTCACTTTATAAAGTTCCACCAAATTAGGTAACTTCACAACTGTAGCAAGTTTTTCATATATTTTCCTGAAATAATTGATATTATGATAAGCCGGATTAATTTTAAAAAAGCAATCCTATATTTTCATAATTAATTATGGAAGTGATTTATTATTATATTTAAGGTAAATCAGATTCATTAACAGCAGGCAAAATAAACCATTTTTGAAATTGAAAAAATTTTCTAAATTTTTTATGAAAAGATTACTTTGCAGTTCTGAAACATTCCAAGGCTCCTTTCCATTTCTTCAGTTCAAAATGAAGACAACCATGCATCCAAGAATTATACGCTTGTGATTCCAATCTCGTTACTGCGTCTACCTTAAGTATTTACTACTTCTAAACATTTTTAAACAATTTCAGAATAGCATATTTCATTTTCAATAAAAACTGCTATTTGCTGACATCTAATTTTAATTTTATTATTCATAAGAATATATTTTCATCATTACATAAATATTCCTTATGAAATGAAAAAAAAAAATCGAGACGTAAAATACGTACGCGCTCAGAACTTTTGATGATACTTTCGAGATCTGATGCATGCTTCACTGCTCTTCTTAGTTTTCCAATCATATGAAAACGTTTTCTTGAATGTGTATCTTCACCAGTCTCTTGCTTTAGTTGAATTGCATGTGACCAATTTCTTTCAGCATCAAAAACTGCTATTTGCAGATACCTAACTTTGATTTTATTATTATTTACAAAAATGTATTTCACCATTATCCCCTATGAAAAGCATGTAAAAAATTCTACTTTACCTTTCTTCGGTGACAATATCAAATGCAAGTTTTCTTGGAATAAATTTTGCAGCATGCTTTGAAACGCCTTTATGTACGTGTGTAAACCCAAGTGATTTTCGAATCCTTCGAATACGACGTGCACAATAACCCCTAAAATTAATCAAAAGATTTGCTTGCATGAATACTTTACAAAAGAAGTGTTGTTTTTATGCCATAATAGCATTACAGTTACTACAAATAAATTATTAGGCTATATGATAAATGAAGTTTCATCATTCTGTAACAATGAGAATAATTATCAAATGTTAATTTTCATCAGCAGACATTTTTAACTACAATTCTTTACGCCATGAATTAGTAGTATGAAATTACACTTAATTGATAAATTAAACACTTAAGTGATAAATTAAAATAAGATAAAGAAGAAAGATAGCAAACCGATATCTTTGATAATCTCCATGACGTAAACCATGCTTCTGCTGTGCATCTTTAACTAATTGCAGAATAGAGAGAGTTGCAAAGGACGCTAATACAACATCCTCTTTCTGATGCTCAACAGCTACCATTTAAAACTAAAACATTCTTGCATGATCTCTACCGTATTAAGCAGAAACTAGATGTTTATTCATAAGATCGTTTGCACGTACCGTAGTAATATATCAGAGAATCAAATCTTATATTATCTATTCTCAAATGCAATTTTTACTAGGTAGCACGTTCAATTTCATCGATATGGAGAAAATAAAAAAATATTTTAGGATTATTAAATCTAATCAGCCTTCAAATAATATTTTTCACTAACTAACTACTTATACTAATAATAATTATCGGTCATCACTTCATTTAATCATTGCTTCAACCTAAAAAGTCAATTCCCTTTCTCCACTGAACCAGTATTTGTTCTAACGTGCCAACCATATCTAAATTAAACATGAAACCTAAAACATTCTGGTGGGATACGATTTTCATATTGGTCAGTAATATCATGGCCCTCTAGCATCCGGTAAATCTCGTACAATTTCTAAATAGGTGTTTGGGAATAAGTTGAATTAAGTTCTGGATTAATTAAGTCTTGATAAGTTGCCATTATTCCTATCCATAATGTGACTATCACTTGCTAGGCTATGAAATTTCTCTTTGAAATGAACTTATATTGTTTTAGTACTAGTTCATGTCGGTTCGACAGTGGATACGAAACAGATTTTATAATTTAAATCAAAAACTTTGTTTGATATAAATGGAAAAGTGATAAATGTAAATGTTGTTTATAATTACTTTTTATTTACTATATTAGTTTTAGATTGAGTACTTGTTGTTCCTTGCGACCATAGTTTTGTACTTTGAAAACAGCAATATTAATTGTAAAAGCTTCTGCTCTTATTTTTGTAATTTTACAATTACAAAACGGATGAAAGTAGTAAATGTTCAAAATCTTCTACAAAGCAAAAAATAAAAAATTAATTCGCAGAGCAGTAAAATGAATGTTTTATTTCAAATTACCTGACTAGATGTCGTGTATTCAGCAAGATTAATGTTTGATTCTACATATTGTATTCATCCGTGCAGTTCATAATGTTTAAAATGTAATTCAAAATTCAAAATGTTCAAAAAGTAACATGAATGTTCCATTTTAAATCATCTGACTAGATGTCATGCGTTCAGCAAGATTGACGTGTAATTCAACATATTTGTGTTCATCCGTATAGTTTTTAATTTTCAGCCTTATTTCTGTGCAATTTATTCTGCGACAGTGTTGCATTTCATTTAGAAAAATGGCCACGTTAGTTTTATTCCTTATTTTTCTCATTTTTTAATCATTTAAAATATATATAAATGATTAAAATAGTCATATATAGTGCAAATATGGGTTTAAAGCAGTACGGATATAATAAATATTTTAGATTAGCGAAACCTCGATCCGAAATGACTCAGGAAGAATTAGCAGCTAAAGAACAGGAGGAATTCAACGTTGGTCCACTTTCTGTGCTTACGCAGTCGGTGAAGAATAATGCGCAGGTTCTGATCAATTGCAGAAACAACAAGAAATTGCTTGGTCGTGTGAAGGCTTTCGACAGGTCCATCAGTTATTATTATTTATTATGATCTCTTCTTATTATTGTGCATACTAACACTCATGGCGAGGATGTTGTGGAATTACTGTATTATGTATTATCATCTATACTTTATTTATCTGTGATAAGAGCTAATTAAGATATATATTAATATATAAATTACAGTACAGTTTTATCTTTTTATATGGAATACTAAATATTAATTTATGATCTTTTCAGGCATTGTAATATGGTTTTGGAAAATGTTAAAGAAATGTGGACAGAGTTACCAAAGACAGGAAAAGGGAAGAAAAAAGCAAAGCCTGTTGCAAAAGATCGTTTTATTACGAAAATGTTTTTGCGCGGCGATTCTGTTATCATCATTTTGAAAAATCCAGCAGTTGCAGTTTCAGAATCCACCTAAGTAATGAAATAGCAAAGCCTGTACGTTTTTTGAAGAATCGTACAACTTCATTGTACCACTTTTATCGCATCATTTGTTTTGTTTGCTACTATATTCGATCTTTAAATATATATTTTTTAATGTATATCACTTCTTTTGGTCTTAACGAATTTATTATCATAATTTGACAAACATTCATTCGAGAACTAAAATATTCCCTTGTGCTTTTACGACCGACAATCAGAATAGCAAATTAATCCCTGAAATCATCAGAATAGTTGAGGTTGTTGGAGTTTTGTGCTCCGGAATTTCTTTCGTGAAACGTTATTAAAGATCATTTTCATGTTTCTGAATTTTTTGATAATTTGTTACAGGTTAATAGATGTAATTTAGAAATGCATTGTTGGTCAGATGTTTGTAATACGTGTAACGGGGATATGCCATGAAGAATGTAGCTGGAGTTTTTATTCAAAGTAGGAAAACTACTTTCGGAACAAAACAGGTATATCAGTAGGAAAAACGATTTTAATCTTATATTTTTTTTCTTTTTACATTATTTTTTTCTAATTTTAATATTTTTAGTTGACTTTTATCCTGAAATCATCAGAGTAGTTGAGTTTGTTGGGGTTTTGCGTTCCGGAATTTCTCAACTCGTGAACGTTATTGAAGATCATTTTCATGTTTCTAAATTTTTTTATCTCTATTAAAATGTTACTTACAAATGAAAAATGGCGCGAAAAAAGTTCTATTAAAATGTTACTTACAAATGAATAATGGCGTGAAGAAAGTTCAAATTTTGTTTAAAACATACTGAAAGATAGATCCTAGGCATGGTAGGATTACAGCTTTAATGATCATAAGGAAGTATAGAACACGATAACCTCATCATTTTCCGAAACATGGTGACAGCGAAATTTCTAAAAAATTCGAATCCTACAGTGGATAAAGAAGATCACATTCGTACTCTCGATTCCAGCAGATAAGTGTCCTCAATCAAGCGGTGAGGCCTGATAATGTACTGGATCGGAATAAGTAGATGACACTTAAAAAGTCTAAGGCCTAAGTCTACGTTACAATTAATTGTCGAAATAAAGTTTTGGATAGTCTTTTCAAACAAATATTGAAAAATATGAAAAAATATAATTTAAGAAACTTGCCTACACTCAAACGAATCTCTGATAAATAAGTTTGAAAATGATCTAGCTTAACTGTGCAGCCGTAAAATGCAATAAAGAAAACTATAAACAAGAGTTGGATATTCCGCCGACAATGTGAAAAAGAAGTATATTTAAAGCTAATTACAAAATCAAAGTGGGAAGACAAAAGGAGTGTGTTTCATGAAAATATATGGAAAGACTAAGGAAAAGAATTTATCTTAATGCTAATGATTTTAAAGATAAAACTGAGGCTCCGTTTAAAAACAGTCAAGGTAACAATAAATATTAGCGATAATTGAAACTGCAAATGAGTCTTTATGACTGAAAAGTTTAAATAGAATTTATCGAAGCATTACCTCGCACATCAAAGAACTGACTAAAGGTACTGACTACAGATAGAAATTTGTCAGAACTTCCATCAAAAATAAGTGGAATATGATTGAGAGTTAGCAGAAGAGTATAGAGCTATAAGAATTGGAAGGAAATATATACAGAAAGGAAATCATCAAAATTTTTATTCATCCCAATTAATCCATCTATCGCTCTTGCTAGATGAGTTATTTGAATCAGCTTTAGGAGTCCGCGGGCCATCTTCATCATACAATTCCTAAATGACACTAACGATAACGAAGTTCCTTTTCTATTATATATATATATAAGAATGAAATGGTTGTCGCATACCTGTATGTCAACATTTGCACTAGAGCACAGGCTCCAGCTTTCGTCCATTGTTGATCGTCTATCTGGGCTGTTCTGGCTTTGTATCGATTCTGCATCCATATTAAAACAGCTCTCAGTGCTATCAGAACCTATAAGATTTAAAACAAAAAAAATAGAAAAATTTATTTATATTTTCATTCGGATATTGAAAGTAGATCCAATATATATCGAGGCATTAATGGATAAAAAAGGGAAGAATTTTGTGCTGTTGGGGACTAGTTCGATTTAATGAACAGACGAATCATTTTGAAAAATAAAATTTTACTAACCATTCCGATTTAACTCACTGTTGTTTCTCTTAAAAAAATTGCTTCAGCGTATATAGAGAAATTACTTCGCTACAGTTATGAGGTATAAATTTATGGATATATAGTATGTAATTAGAAAACTAACACAAATTTTTCTTTTCGAAATCTATCATCTGCTTTTGCTTTTGTGTAGTTTCATTTTCACCATCTCGTAACAGCTGTTTTTCTGTATCAACTTTACATCGAAATAAAAATTCCATCTGACGAACTTTGTAGAAGTACCTTGCCCAAAATACGAAACTTTCAATTTTTGCAGGTACCTTAATTTTTCACATTAATCTCTCAGTTATTTCATTTGATTACATGATGTGAATCCTTTAAAATATTTTCTATTATTATCAGATCTGATATTCGTTAAGGACTACATCATCTTTACAATCGAAATGAACCAACGATCGCTCTTCCCTGATTCGGTCATCATCAGTATAAAATTTTCTTAACTGTTTGAATAATAAATTCGCACAGTATAAAAATATGTACTTGCGAAATTTGGTCAATAAAAACTTGGTCAGCAGCTCAAAACTGTTGCAAAACCATTTAAATTATTATGGAAAGAAACTTTCTATAATTACCATTTCTTGATATAAGGATCTGACCCGTGGGCAATTAGCAAGCAAAGCATTGATTTCACTATCGTATTCAGTCAAATTGAAATCATCGCACCACATTCTGAATAATTCCTTATCACCTTCTGGGATTTTCATGTAGGTATCTGGATTTGCTTGAATTTCATACAGGATGTGCTATAAACGAACAACATTATAAAAGACTGATAAAAACTTGGATTATGCTGAAATTCATAGATTTATATTCATCAATTTTCATTTGACTGGAACTATCCATATATATGAACACAAAGAGCTTTTAAGGATATCAGAAAGCAAAAATTTACGGAATGTGAAGCAATCCTCAGTATTTATCGTAAGTTAGGAAACTGCTTATGAAGACCTTGCAATACTTTGAATGTGAAACAATGCTCAGTACTCATGCTGTAAGTTGAAGAAATTGCTAATAAAGATACTAACTTATGGCTTGAAATAAAAACGCCACTATTATCAAGTTTTTGTAAATTTCGAAGGTTCTTGAAAAATTACATGGGGTAAACAAATTTTGCTTGTAGGTTTTATCTGTGAATCAATGCTCTCTGTGAAGTCATCTTCGTTCTCAACTGTATTTTCTTGCGCAATATTTTTCACTGTATCAACTATTGCTTTGATCCACGAATGGTCTGTTATCATAGGCATTGACGGTAGCTTTGATCCACCAGCATGTGTCAAATTTGACTGTTCCATCTAAAAAAAATTGCTTTAGAAATCTGGATTAAAATTGACGTCTACAAATCAAGAAATCATTTCGAAACTTGACTGACCATAATAAAGAAAAAGAAGCTTGATTTAATTAATCAAACATTTATAAACTTAATTATATCATTAGGAAAAAATCATAAATTTCTCTACAGGATGCCTAATTATTTTCCCAGTTTCAATTAATTGTTGTGCTTTTTACAAAGATCTCATTTGAAACTAAAAACTCACTTCATTTGCGTTGCCTTCCATTTTTTGGCTTTCCTCTTTCAACTGTTTATCACTCTCTTCTAAAACTATGATCTGCTGTAAATTATATGCTTGCTGTCTAACATTTTCAACAGCAGTACTTGCCAGTGCGCTTGCCTCATTGACTACAACATCACTGAATTCAGTTAGATCCTTTTTGACCATCTCCAGTGTTGTATAAGTCTGAAATGAAACCATCAATAGATATACAAAATGAGCTCTCTCATCTTAACAATGTTTTGATAACGAATTAGTTTTCCTCACATTCATTCTTCGGTAACCCTTTTAAACCTTTATTCAATGATATTAATGATCAAATTTAAAAAAAAAGAAAAAAATCAGATCAAAATAAAAAATCTGAACAGTTGCACTAATCAGTTGGCGTTCCAATTAAACAAAGAACTTCACAACATCGGAGAAATACGACTTTCACTTACTTGTCCGTTCCTTTCATTTTGGTATAACGGAAATGCAGAATTTGCTACTAAAAATGACTTTCGATAGCATAATATCAAGAATATTTTAAAATACTCCCACATATGAACAGTTTGTAAGATAATACCACACAACCTTATAATACCATTAAATAGTATGCTTCCTTGCTTACCTGCAAAACTTACGATCACTCATACTGTAACCATAAAGAATCACTGTATCCTTCAGAATGATCCTTCACCGATATAAAAGGGAGAGGAATATGAATGAAATAAATCAAAGTATCACCTTTTCTTTAGCGGATCGAAACCAAGCAGAACCAGTAGTAATCCATCCTTGGAACGAATCCATATTTCTCCGTGCTTCTTCCTTCTTATCACTGGATTGTATGTCGTATAAAGTTTCTACTTCCGCTGCATTCTCAGTACTTTTCATTTTACCATTACTAAAACATTATAATTTTCAAAATTTAATTGGCAATAGAAGATTAGCTAGAATCAAAAGCTAATTCTATTTTAAATTTTTCGTAATTAAATTAAACTTTTAAATGTCATTCGAAACCAGTAGTTCAAAAGTTAATCCAATATACCAACCCTTTAACAAACAGCGATACACCATCAAGTTATTACTTGTACTTCCCTTATTACTTATACAATACTATACTTCTACCTGAGAGGCTTAATACGGCCATCTTATGCAACTTACATGTCTTTATGGAAAAGAAAGTTTGTAATTTTTTAATTTTAAATTTTATGATATAATCGAGCAGTGCAGCAGCTCACATTTACGTTGACCTATTCAATGATCTGACAGTAATATCGTTTATTATTTTATTCTAGGAGTAGTATCAATTCCGATTGCTTGCTTCACCAACTGAAGTGTTCTTTCTCTTTTATTTTCAAGTTTGGAAGCGATATGTTAAATCATTTTTTGATGAATCTTTTTATTTTACGGCAAAATTATTTTCTATGATATCAAATATGATATCATATCTCTGAATTGGAACAATAATTTATCGACAAATTTTATCATTCTTAAACTGGTTACCTGCCTGTCATCCCACTGCATTGCCATACTAATCTGTATCACTTATATTGTAATTAATTTCTAAAATTGATTGTATAGATAGAATTTACTGCTGATATATCTTTACTCATTATAATAATTTCATCCCTTCAAAATTATGGCATACATAATATGGCCAAATAGCCTATTCATTGTCTTGTTTTGATTAAACACTTAAGTTCCATCAACCATTTAAAAATTTTCAGTGTTTTGTATTTTTCAATGAGAAATGCAAAACGCACAGATAAATATGTGTAGTAATTATAAAACTTTCCCGATCATGAATTTCAATTTAAATTTATCATTTTTTTTTAGTATGAAAGAATCGAAATTTAAATTGAATCATGTTAATATTTTCCTTCATTCCTCAGCACATGTGATCGTCAACTTTATTTCTTCCGTTTGGTCATTCCAGGAAAAAGGGATTATAATAGTTCTGATCCCAGAACAACCTTTAAAGACGGGATGATGTGACATTTTCAGAATTAAAATAAGTCTATTATACCATCATTTTATTTTAGTACAAATATCACAATTATAACGCTGATCATAAATTTTCTGCTCAAGTTTCAATTTTTAATTCAAATTCAAGAACTATTTTTCATTTTGTTTACTAGTTGATAGCATATGTCGTTAATAGTATCAGCTGTGTTCTTTATTGACAATTATGAAATTAACAAAATTTTGAAGAATCACTTGGATTATATTAATGGATTACATACTTAGTTTCTGAAGTGAGAAACCTTGTGTATGCGCATTTATTAAAGTGTCAAATTTTTAATCAAACTATATGAGTTTAACATTTCAGCAAAGATTGAACAGTCCTTGCCTTTTCCTTTACAATTGAACCGAAAAAAAAATTGTTATAGTAAATACATATTCAAAGGACGAGCAAAAGTCCCTTCAATTTTTTATTCTTTCCCGCTTCTCACATAATAAGTCTTTGTCCAAAAATCTGAGAAATGATTCGAAACAAAAGCTGACTGAAAGAACAAGTCACTGATCTATGACTATTATTAATTTAGGAAAATGTTAGTATATGAGCGGCCCAAAAAATATCATGCAGTGTTGTAAATGAACGGGGAGTTGACTGCTTTACTAGTTCATCCTAGCTAATTAGCAAAATTAAAGAATTGCCAAACACGAAATTTTTGAGCTGCTGACTGGGATACAAAACAAGAAATTTAGAGTGTTTACTCTAGTTTGAAAATTATTGACCTTTTTTTTGCATTTCGGAATTGATTTAATAATATGTGTTAAACTGAAATTACAAATTAAGCGTTAAATTTCAAAGTTTTATTATCTTCATTCTCTAAATAAAAGCCTCAGAATTATCAGTATATTTAAGAACTATCTAATTACACTAATTTTTGTTCAGCTGTCATTATGAATGGCAAAAGTGCCATGGAAGTAACACAAGTTAGAAGAGAATTTAAAGGACGAGAACGATCTATGTGGTATTGGTTAGGAAGAATCGCTGCAAATTTCTGTATGCATATAATTTTCGTAATTATATGAATTATTTTATCTGGAACTTTATTTCTTCATTCAATATGTACGATATTTAAGATGTATATTTCAAGAAGAAATCGAAGAGGCTGTCGATTTCAAATCAGTAATTTTCCAAAAAACAAAATGACATGTTTGTTACACTCATAAATCTTTCATTTATCGGACCTATGAAACTATTACTATATATATATATATATATATATATATATATCACACTTTATTGGTCATCGATCCTATGCAACGATGATATTAATGACAAGCAATAATAATTTACTGAACAAAGAACAGTTAAATAATTAACAAGAGTTAATTAAATTTTTAGTTTATTTAGCTAAGAATCCTCTTCACCATGCAACAACCATAGATTCCTCATGCTTGGATTTTTTATTCTTTGCATCTCACCAGTTTCTTTCAATTTCGATAGTAAATTTTTATAAGATATTTTAAGTTGTTTTTTTGATAATTTTCATTACCGAACATATACATATGGTTTCTGTTTTATTTTTCCAATTACCGACTGACTTATCGCAACAAGAATGACACATATTTCAATATTATTGATAAATCTAATCACTATGATTTCAATCTATTCCAACAAAATCATTTGGAATAATATAACATGGCACACTACCTACTTATTCTTTTGTGAATATTCACAAAAAAAAAAACTGGGATAAAACTCTTCTAATTTCTTTCAAAATAGCGTTTAACTATATTAAAACGAATTTAAGATCTGACCAAAAGGAAATAGGTTATTGATTAACAGGTATGATTTTTTTCATTTTATCATTACGTTTTGATATAAATTTATCCAATGCAAATCAAGGTTTGGTTTCCAGAGAATTGCTTATATCATCATCTCATTAGGCTGCTATGGAATTGAATAGATCGAATCCTAGAAATTCTATTTTATTTGAACATATTTCATATCCTGAATTTTTCTTGTTATGAACTAAGCGATTGCTATTCAGTACTGATCACAATTCGTCATTTTATATTATTTGTGATTAAAAAAAAACAAAAAATTTTTGTTCCACAATTTTCCCCAAAACTAATGTATTTATTTCCAGGGAATTTGCATCATCCTCTTGAGAAGCTATTAAAACATATCAAGAATATAGTCACACTTGCATTTACATTCGTACCCTTTCATCCGAAGGAAACTGTTGGTATCAGACAATGTTCATTGGTATTTTTACTTTGCTTTGGAATTGTTTTCAAATGCTTTTCATGATCATTCCCTCCAAATTTCAAAATGATTCTCAGACAGGCGGATTCAATTATTTCAGTCTTATTTGTTTTATGAAGTCTTGTTTATTTCATTTTAATCGAACTATCTATTAAGAATAATAGTCTGAGCCATCAAGGAGCCGAAACAGTACATGTCGAAGAAAATACAATCGTAGAAACGTTTGCAAACAAACTTGAAATGACCAAAGCCAAAGTTCACGCTACCAAGCAATCTGTTATTAGCCGTGACGTTAAAAAAGTAATTTAAAACTTATAAATAAGACAAATGATCTTATAGCAAGAAATGAAATCAACATAAGATTCAATTAAAATCAATTGTTGAATATATTTGCAGTCATCATCCGCTGTGACTAGTTTCGAAGAAATGGTCAGCAAGCATTCAAAAAATAACTTGAAAGATTTCATCTTCGATGATAACTATTTCGAAGATAGTTGGGGTCTTCATTCAAGCTTATTACACGGAACTTGTATTCATCAAGTGAACACTTTTATATTTTTATCATTAGAAGCAATAAATTTACATGAACACATATACCATTTTTATTATACTAAATTTGAGGAAATCTAACAAAATTTATCCAGTTTTCATGTTTTTTAGTCTTTGAGAGTTGCAACTACATGCAACGTTAGTGCGAAGATGGCGAGACACTCCATGCATATTTTAAAAGCTGTATATCCCGAAGGTACGGCTGCAAAATAAATGCTCTATTAAGAAATTGAATAGGGAATTAAGTGAAATGAAAACAGATGAAAACACTTCGCTCATCTCTGAATAAATTAAGGGTGACGATTCTGCATTGGCAATAACATTTCCCCCAGTAAACATAAACCCAATTGTTTTGCGACAAATTTTTGAAGGGATACTTTAAAACAAATTAAAATTTTCAGAATTAAAGCAGTAAATCATTTGTAGATATTGAAAGTACAAGAGAAAAGAGATATTATTCGTTCGAAGAATGTGGTATGCTAGATCAAACTGATCATAACATGAATGGTATTGTTTATCATCTGTATTTTGTAATTTTACATTGCTTTATTGAATTTATATCGCTAATCATTTGTTCAAATTTTATTTCAGGATTTAATTTCTCCAGTAGTTTCTTCGAGAATAGCTATGTTGTCGGTTGATGCATAACTGCCCGGTTATGATTTATCTTATCAGAACATCACATATCACAGTTGTAAGTAGTGCATATTATATATAAGCTAAGTTATACTTAGCTTACTAATTCGATGGTAAAGTGAAAATTATATTCCGATATGAATTTGAAAACATAATCCTGACAGGTCAAGTTTTGGTTCACTACTCAGTAATCGTATGCAAAGATTTTGTGTGTAAATTTTCTCTTTAATATGTATATGATTATCAAATTGTGAATTGTATTGTATGTAAATTTCTCTTTAAGACGTATATGATTTTCAAGTTGTGAATTACGAAAATTGAAAAAATTGACTTATGAAACTTTTTAAAGGGCACTTGCGTTTACTGTACATCAGCTATCACTACCATCCTTTTTCCCTATCAGATCACACCATTTACTACATTTCTGTTATACATAACTATTAATTAGGCTATCAAAATATGGCACTAAGCTCTACGATCCCGCAAAGTGACCATTATATAGCTTTCACTATACCGAAAATTTAACTGAAAAAACTAGAAGCCTGACAAAGGTATCAATAATTCAGATTTTTGTTAGGATTCGAGTATTAGCTATATATCGAAGAAATCAGTAGGTAGATCCGAATATCGAAACAGAGTGAAATGATTCAGTTTCTAACTGGATCTGTTTCTAAAAAACACATGAAGCGTTCCGCTTATCCACAGAATTGGCTTTTATTAAACTCGAAACAGTATTTGGTATTTCTTTCCTCTGCATTTAGCATTTGATAGCAAAATTGATTTCTCTAATTTGAATTATCGACTGCTATTTCACTGTAAGAGATATTTAAACAAAGATCAATGAAAAATAAATTTAGAAGCCAAAAGTTGAGATAAAATACATTGAGGAATTATAATTGTTCATTAAAGAGAAAATTTTGTCAATTAATTTGACGATTTAATTCAAGTGTTATATCACATAACTTGCATTATTTACTGTAGCTAAAACTATGTTGGCCTTTCAAAGTGCATTATTAATAGATTTATTTGCAATGGCTGTTACGATGCTATAAAAATTTCTGAAAATCGCATCCATAAACAGCACTTGCATTCTCTATCCAACAGCTGCACAGATTTTTAAATTGTCGAAGAAAATTGTCAATAAACAATAATCACACAGAATAATCCTTAAGCAAAACCAATTAATTAACTTAATTAACCATAAATTACAGAAAAATTATAATTTTCAATGTCAGATGTTGTTGACAATTTACTACTCGCTTTGTTAAAATCATATAGGAAAAAAATGTGGAATAAATTGATTGTGCACCAATAAGTAGTAGCGAAACTGTTGTACAGAAGCGCGATATATAATAGAAATATATCCGCACACACACACACACACACACACATACACACACATACACACACACACCACACACACATACACACACACTCACATACATACATATACACATAAACATACATACACATACATACATACACATACACATACACATACAAAAGCATTATAAACACAAAATACATTATTATCATAAATTATCACCAGGAAGGACAAATCTTTCGTTGAAACATTGAAAAAACAACAGTAACTGGAAAATCGGACATTGAAAATTGAACACACAGTGCAAATGTTAGAATAAAAAGCATTAAATCACCATTTAATTCGGGAAAATTAGTTCAGTGCGGAAAAGTAACGTAGACAGCTCACAATTATCTGCTTTAAAAAAATATTGCTTGAATTTACTCATAGTTCGAAATTCAAATAATTTTTACAAAGTATTAACAATTATTGATTATTTCACTTTACCTGATAACTATCTTGAATATTTCTTGATATCCACAAGTTTCATTTCCTCACCGAACTTTTTCAAGCATTCACGAATAAACGGATTTAGAAGCTGATAATCCAATTAAAATTTGTAAAAATTAAGGCAACATGTATAGAATAATTGTGAGAACAACGGAGGTTACAGACAATACAAGATAGAAAATCAAATACAATGGAGAATACATAGTAAGTAATCGTTTTAAAACAGAAATAAAAATTATCGAAAATTTACCAAAAAAAAAAATACACTCGAATTTTAGCTTACACATGTTTGATAACTTCAAATATCGTAATATTTTCTCTTACATAAAACAAATTAACTCCGAACAGTTAGAAGATAAATCAAATGAAAGTGATTCGGACATAAGACACGGAAGACTAAAAAAATTTCCAGTTTTAAAAAATAAATTAAAAATCCCTAATTTTATAAACGTCCAAAAAGTAAATTTATTGGAAGTGCAATATAGGGAATTAATAGAATCGAAGAACACCTTTATTTTTCAACATTAGCTTGTTCTTGCATGAGCTGCAGTAAGCTAAAACCACGTTGAACGCCAGTACTGCTATTGTATCGCTGTGAAGTGAACATATGAGCTTGTTGTAATATTCGTACCATTTCTGTAATTGGCGTTAACATGGCTGAATTTGATGCTGCTGCTGCTGCTGCTGCTGCTGCGGGTGCAAGTAATGTCGAGGGTACACTAAAAGATTAAAACTTTCCATAGAAATTTCACATGGCGTAGAAAGCTAATACATAATAATACTACAACTCATTTCAATTGGAGATTTTAACTACACAGTTTTTAAAAAATGAAAAATTTTTTCATCTAGTGAGAAAGATCTACGTATTTTAAACCACGTGAAACGTGAGACAGATCAGTAAATATATTTCATTGAACTATTTCAGTTTTCATATGAAAAAATTTTCTATCTTCCTCAAAGAAAAGTCAAAAAGAACCTAATAGGTTCAACCATAATGGCATTAGAAAACTGTTTCGGATCTGTTTTTCCATTCGTAAGATCCAACGGTACAGTTGACGATGATTCACTATATTCTGAGATTGGTACAGCTTTTGCTGGAGCAAAACGAAATGCTTCTCGTTTTGCATGCTACAAAATGAAATATTTCGAAAATAAATGTAACAAATTAATACAAATCTTCCAAGAACTTCACATCAGCGAATAAAACTTTAAGTTTATAAGTAATGGACAAAGATTGAAATATTCACATACACAACTCTGTTTATTAAATTGTACAAACAATTCTGTAAACAAATGCGCTATGCTCATTATAATTAAATTAATTAATCTTGCATTGAAAAGGTCATTTTGGAAAATGAAACCGAATTACTTACTGTTATTTCATCAGCAACTGCTAACTTAACCGGCTTATCACATTTGCGTTTACGCGTCCCAAAATTATTATTCTTTTCTGGAGTTAATTTTAGTCCTGTTGATGTGGAAGTATCACTATTACTTTGCGAAAGTGGCGAATGAGCACTTACGCCCGCTTCGGATGCACCGGTAAAATACAACATATTATCCTATAAGAAAGACGACAAAAGTAAATTAAAATCACTGAAGGAAACTCGTGCTTGGCATAATTACAAAATATTAAAAACGATACTGTTACAATTTTTTTGTTAATTTCCATTCCTTTCATCAAGAAAAACCATCGAGAAATCCCAGGAGCAGTTCATATCTATCTATACCTGTATCAATCAATCAATCGACCCTATTTATCTACCTAATCTAATCGATTTGTTTATTCATTTATTAATCTATATATATAAGTATTTACTTAGAGTGCTTGAACAAAAATAGGAGAGAGCATTGATGTTATTTATAACATGAGACTTTTGGTCTTTTGTTTTGGACTATGTTTTCTGTTAAATTCTTATGCTGTTATATCAATATTTCTTAGTGCACTTTCGTTAAATATACCATAATTCCGATACACCAGAATTTTAATTGTCAACATTCCAACATCAATCGTCGCTCTTATAACAGCTGAGTTATTCTTATATCAAGAATTAAATTGGCACATTTTAGTCTTTGATTTTTATGCATTTAACGATCTTGAAAGATAGAAATCCTCATACTTATCACCAAATACTTAAATTTTTTATTTTTATAGAAAAATAAGCAATCGCAAAAAAATGAAGAAGTTAACAAACTATTTTTGGAACGGAACTATCACGCGAATTATCACCACTAAATGAATCGAACTGTCTCTGCGTAGCGGAAGTGTGCAACTTTGGATTAGGATTAGCTGAATGCCGATTTCTACAACAAAAGGAGAATGTTGAAATATTAATCATTTTAATCTTGTTTTTTTTATCTTTTTTCAACAATTTTGTAATTTGATCTGGGTTGCCCTTCTTTTTTGTCTAAGTGAAACAAAAAAGCTATCCAATGTCCAGTTCTTACTTATAAAGTTTCTGAATTTCACTAAATACGGAAAACCTCAAACCTAATATTATTTCGACGTACTAGCAACAAAATATTTGCCATGTTTCAATAAAGCTTATTATATCTTATTATAAACTTATTATAGCTTATTATAAGCTTATTATACCGAAGACAAACTAACAATCCTAAAGTATTACTGATGCATCTTATGGCTGACTTTAGTCAACTTAATCCATTTCAGTCACTAATTTAGCATATTCTGAAATCTTGCTCTTTTTCATTGCAGATTTAGGATCATACTATCAAAATTTGACAGTCTATGAACAGCCATCTCATCCATCTAAAACAACAAATCATAAGTACCAAACAATTTCTGCATTCTGGCTATAATAACTGAGAAGCACAGACCTGCTACGTCTTGATGAAAACATCATTTCACATCCTTCCACTGTACACTTATGCATTTCTTTTAAATGTACTGCACTGTTGTGTATTTTCAATGCTCCTTTATCACAGAATGTCTTGAAACATTTCAAACACTGAACTCTTCGCTTGCCGTTACTTTTCGTTGTCTAAAAAGATTTAAAATTTTACGGATTTGATATATTCATGTCATACAAACGACAGAATGAGATATGATAAGAAAACGGAAGATCATTTCATTTTACGCCAAAATAATGGCAATAAAAAGAGGAAAATAAAAGCAGTGAAGAAAGAATTATGTTTTAAATAATAATAATAATACCTGCGTTACAGATTTCGCTTTCAAATCATTACTCTCAATGAACGGCACAGCATCAAATTTGACGATTCCTTCATCGATTATAGTAGTCTCATCATGCTGCTGTTCTTGTTGTTGCGCCACTTCCTTACCAACAATTTCATCGACTTCTTCAGTGACCAATTCCGATGAAACATGTTCATCACTTGCAGATGCCTCACAACCACTTGTTGATTCCGATACTCGAGAACCTTAAATTTAAAACAATCAAATCCATCTTTTAAACTGATGATGAAAGAAACCTAGTAATACTATGAATCCGAAATATATCATTAAAGATAAAATCTAAGCAAAAGTTGTAGCAGTTCCAATTTAATAGTCAATATGATCATAAAGCAAGGCTCTAATAGTCTACAACAAATAATAACAAACTAGATTAGTACTAGAAGGATTATCAGCTACTCAAAAAAAAAAAAAAAAATGAACGATCTTCACCAACTTTTCTACGCATTCTATCTTGCAAAAGCAATAGAAAGTTTGGAACATACTCATTAAAAAAGTCCTATGACCTTAGGAACTTTTCGGCATTCGATTTTTTCATGTTTGAGCACAATGAAATTCGCACTAAATCATTGTTTGCATTCACTTATTACTTTTAATTTTTGGAGAGTAGCAAACATTTAAGATCCTTTATGTAACTATCTATATAGATATAAAATAATTTTTATGCACATGTATTCAGATATAAGATAAATAGCCAAATGACTTCAATTCAAGTTTCCTTATAAAATTACAAGATTGAGAAAAACTACGAAAAATGAATTTCAAAATAAATCAATAAATACGAACAAGGTCGTAAAAGCATATCGGTAACTGATCCCACTGATCCTTGAGAAACATTCAACACTGGTGATGGAAATCCTACAAACGTTGGCCAGCTATGCAAAAACGATGGCACCAATGATCGGCGAAGTGGATCAACCAAATCAGCGCACGAAGTGATACCCGTGAAACGATCCATAAGTTGCAGTTCACATTGCACATTAGCACACATCCAATTATTCAGAGGTTTACCCGTCTTAATGTCCTGAAACAATATACTACATCCTGTTAGGTTCGTTGTTTTATCATCAGTGATGCAAACAAGATGACTCATTAACTGCACAAAGAGTAACTAGCCACAACACAATGTACAAACGAGTATGTTTTTCACTTTTCAAAAACTACTAACCATGAAATTATGGAATAACTAGTGATTACAAAGCCTTCTCTTAACGATAATTAGCTATAACAAAGCATATTCCACTTTGTAAAAGATGCATTGTATGAATAAATCAGAATATATATTCTTTGAATTTTAACAAAAGAAATAAATTAGCTGAAAACAAGCACAAAAAAAAAGAAAAAAAAATAAAGCATAGTATTCGTAATCTATCAATGGTATTGATGAATATCAGATCGAAATCTTAATTCGCTTTCGAAAATTTACATTTTGGCCATTTATTCTAGCATTCATTTAAAAAGTCGATAATTAAGCGATGGGATTTTTGTTCCAATGAAATTTACACTACCATAAAAATAAATCACTAAGCCAGCACCAAGCTTGATACACGAAGATAACAATCAGTAATGATACCATTACCGCAGGCGTGAACAACTATAGACGCAAGAAAACTAATCACCACCAACACATACGTTTTCTCAAAAATTACATTCAATTATTTTACTTTAAAAGCGCTTCGTTTTTTCTCCGACTGCGCCAAATAAATCGCCGAGAATTTGTATTGCTTCATTTTCATTTCCATTCTGCAAGCTACTTTCAAATTACATTTGACACTTCCTTTCATTGTACTGCTTTCCAAATACAAAAAAATCCACGAAATATATCAGATACTTAGCTCAAAAAATCTCTCCTAAAAGATCCAGATCAACATTTATCTCCAATAAGCATTCATTCCAATGCAAAATATTATAAATTCATGACGAAAAGTCGATCGCATTTACGCTTTTCATGTTATAATTACCCGATACAGTAAAATTTTAATCTTAAAAAGACATTTCAAGTTCAACTCGTTTAAACCGATAGAACAATATCAAACATATGGTGGGCCTTTACTATTTTCAAATACATAATTTAAATATATTACCCATATGATGATCATCTTTATAAAATTAGTTGAACGTTTAATTGTAGTATTAAAGTTGCAAAAATGAGCTATTTCTAAGTCGGATAATTTCCAATATGTTTAAAGTAAAACAATCAGACATTAATAACTACTGGACAGTTCAGATTAAAAGCTATCCTTCTTATCCAGAAAACAATAAATAAAAATGTTTTATGGATGATCTTCAACAAGTGTGGCATATGATGTATATTAAGAATCAAAAAACCAAAGCATTTACTACATCATTGCTAAATTCTATGTTTTAAGAGTTACTATTTATGACTTCTTACCAGTCATTTTGCAGTTGAATACTTGACAAGCATAATTAACTGTTCATTATTCAGTCTCTCAAGAGTATACAATCTTTTAGAAATAGGGAAATATGGAAAGAAAGTTACTAGAGAGAGAGAGGGAGATAGTATATTTTTAAACATAACTGAAAGAATTAGTGAGCAACTGATCTTGAAAAGACAACTTCTACCGATAGTGAATATAAGATACAGTTTCTTCACAGAATTCTATTTGCTGAAAAATTCAGTAATTATGAGTAAATATACAAAATATTCAAGCAAAATGTATTTAACTTTGTGCTGCCTATAATTTTTTAAAACACCAAAATTTAATTGAAAGCGGAAAGCTGAAAGGATTCGTTTGATTGAAATTAAATAAAGAAATAAAGTGTTCAACTGCTTACATAGGCAGTGCATGTTTATGAGCTGTCATATACAAAAAAAAAAAAATAAGTGCAATATATATTTAAATATATGAAGATAGAAGATTATAGAAATATACCCGGAAGGATTCATAAATGGATGGATACTGCAACCACGTGATATTTTTATACATAAGAATAGATAGTGGCACTAAACAATTTCGTCGTTGAAAATAATATCTTTCAAAAGGTCGTTTGTTGAAGCTCGATTGAATGGCTTTTGGAAATTGCTGTGATTGTCTCACCATCACCATCACCAACACCATCGGAAGCAATTTACTTTCCCCGATACCAATGTTTGAAATAATGAAATGTATAAATGCTACACGTAGAATTCTAACTTTAGCATAGTCTCTATGAAAAAAAACCTATATAAAGAGAAGTATATTTACTTTTCCTCGTCCATAAAGCGACCTTTTTCTAAAAATATACAACCAAAATGCATCACAACTAATGTATTCTATTTATGCGATAGAGAAAAGCATTCAACCTAATATAATGCAACAATTGAAATTTCACCATATCATGCTACAAATACAATTTTTTATAGCAACTTAATTCCTCTCCAAACTATTCTGAAATTATAATTTCTCCTTCTTATTATGAAACTATAACTGAAATAAAAATTCCTGCAAGGATTTCATTCCATACTGAAAACTTTACTGCTGATTTTGAAAAAATAAACATATTGGTTATACAATTCAAAGTAGTAATTCCATTTTCCTATATTACAAACGAATATTCCAGTTGGTACGCAATTTACACTATTGTTATAAGGCATGTTTAAGCTGGAAATATCGCATCAGTCAAGGCTTATCTCATAAGCTCTTATATAAATTCATGGAGCATTTTTCAACACTTCTATTGTTGTTATATTAGAATCGATGACATTGCTCCATTGAAGGCATTATTTATCTTGACACCTAATTCGAGCCCTGTTTCTTCGTTAAGCTTATGTCCACATATATATATATATATATATATTCAAATGAATGACATCGTCATTCTATTTGAAATATGCATTTTAAACTAAAAGTCTTACTACTATCCATTGGTGGTGCCATGTCCTTTATCTTTCCGAAAAAACTCTTCCCATAATATTTTCAACTGTTTTTCCTCATATTTTGGGACTTTTGGGACATCGAATATCATCTGATCGAAAAGTGCAAATAAGTAGCTTACGATCTTGAAGTCAATTTAACCGGTGGAAAAACTCCAATATTTATTTGCCAGATAGTTTGATTTTGCAAAAATGATAAAATTAGGATTGACATTAAATCTGCAATAGTTCTGAAAATGAGTAAATCTTGATTTGAAGATAACAGGGACGCTGTTTTGAATGTGATGCAGAAATTTTCATGCAGAAAATTTCCTCAAAAGACACAGTTCATATTGTCACCTCCGCCCATACATAGCATTATCAGAGTGTAAACCGATAAATCAACCATGTCATCAGTTGCTGGATATTATATGTCTTTTCAACGAAGAAAGCCTAACAAAAAAGGCTTCAGTCCTGCTGTCCCATCTTTTTCAGGAGCACACACTGAAACGTTCGTTTTTCAGCAGTAATTTATCCAGGACGTAATCATGCTCTTCTCTTCCTTCTTTTTTTACTAAACGAAGAGTCAGAAATTTTTAAGAGATAAGTTAACAGATATTCGGTAGGCAATTGTCTATTTATCTGTTTGTCTATTTTAAGCATTCTATCCCGATTCAAAAAAAACTACATCGAACTCCAATAAGCTATTTTTCTCGCTTAGCAAAAAGAAAAAAAGGATTGCAAGCTTCTCGCCTAAACACAATTACAGATAGATACTCGTTAAAAGATGTCATCTTGTCTTCAACTTATCTTACTAATTCCGCTTTTGCATTCATTTTCAAAAAATATCAAAAATAATTGTTCTACTCACTTTGCACATTTTCAATGAGAAATTTTTACAAAATAAACTTCTAAATTTTTACACTCATAAAAAAAGTTTTTTTCTAGAATAAACAAAATTGAAATATATAGAATTTCTTATTTTTATGGCAATCTTTCATAACAATGAAAATTAGTGAATTATTTCTATCCAAGCCTAATGCTCATCTGTTTTTAATATATATAATACGTCGTTTGTTTGGATGCTACCTATTTCAGAAATATATCAATGAAAGGAAGTAGGACTTGACAGCAATATATTGCAGTAGCGATGAAATTATACAAATGTTGACAGTATTCACGAAATATATCCTAGGTAGAAGTTGCTGAATTAAAATGAAAACAGATGAGTGGTCACTAGCACTACTACCTGTATATAATATGGAAAAAGAGACACTAATGAATAGACGAGCAGAGAGAACACCACTAATGTGCTATACGAAATGCGACATACACAAATAAATGTTTGAAATTGTAAAAAAGAGGAAATACGGTAGCACATATATTATATGTATCGGACTAGAAATTACTGTCTACAACAAATGACACTAATAACTCTAATTAATTCTCTGCAACTAATTAAAAGTTCTCACTATCCGTCTGATGGTCAACGAAGATAAGTGAGCATAATGTCCGAAAGAGACCGTATATGCTTGAAGCAAGCTTATTTCAGTATAAATCTTTTTCAAAAGAAGATGAGAGGAAAACACGAAACATGGCTATATCATCAACAAAAAGCTCAACATAATGATTACTGCTGAATAGGTATGGCTAAAACTTGAAACATTTTGAAACAAAATTTCATATATGAAAATCAAAATCTCAAAATCCTCATTGCCATCTATGTTTCTTGACCTATCAGCTCTAACCGTATGCCTAGTTCATTATTTTATATTTGTTAAATTATCACCAAACCCTTTATAACTTCTTTACTTATATGCTGATCAATTTCTGAAGATATTGTTGAAGACAGGATGATAATACAGATTAATCGTACACGTTTTAAAGAGATGTTTTGCTATTTTTAAAGTAAGGGAATATAAAAAGACGAGAATGAAAGCTCTTGATTGTTAGATACTTTTTGTCGATCCGGTTAGGTCCGAATTTCTGGTCGTTTAATAAATTAATGAACTACTAATAATTCATTAATGAAAGAAGATGGAATGAAGCGTCTTTAGCAGAACAAAAACATTGACAAATTTGACCTTTCTGAGTTGTAAAAAAAATGGATCAAGAAGTTACAGACTTCATCAAACCATGATTCTTCTATGATTGAAGCAGAAATAATGCTTAGATCAGTGATCAACACATAAAGAAAATGATAATGGATAGAATTTTTAAATTGAGAACAGAAAAAGCAGCAATCAACATTTTGTTGTTTAAAATTGATGAAAACATCCTCTCTACAGCAGCAGCATTTGAATAGTGAACGGAATGGCTCAAATGGTATGTATGCCATTTTAATATCAAATAGAATTTGATTCGGGATGACACCTATGCACTTAACCATTCTAAAAAGCACCACCGTTTTCCAGTAAAAAAAAAAAAAAAAAAAAGAATTTTTATGAGGATACATTGATACACAACACTGCAGTGTTGTTGCTGAATCAACACTTAGGAACATACATTCATTTATACATATTTGATGATAGTTCACAAACAAAGATGGAGCGCGCAAAATCATGGCAATCAAGAATGTTTGAGTAACAATAATTGGAAATATTTTCATCAACTGAAACTGCTCCATGCTAACATTCTCAAAGAATTTTCAACACAAATTTCGAATTTCAAACCATACAAATCATTTAACTAAGCGACAGCAAAACAATCATCTTATTGTGAGCGATACTACTCGAGCTAAGATCTATGAGTTAAGATCCATTGTTTGTGAACAATCAGATTAAAATTGAATGAATTCAAAAAAGCTGTTGTAATAATGATTGGTGAAAATTTTGCGAGAACAAATTACTGGTTGAAAGCAATATGTCCCAAGGGAGCTGTTTACTTCAATAAGGTCACTTTTCACCCACCAAACAAGAAACCCATCTAAATCTGTCATCACTGTCAAAGCATTTGGGTAGCACTACCAGTACCGCAAAAAGCATCAACAGCAAAAATCAGTGGACCCTAGAGAGATGTCAAAAAGTGCCAACAAAAAGTGACAACAGCTTTTATAAATGACTAATCGAAAAAAGACTATATTGCTCATAATACATAAGCATAAGCCATCCATCTATGCAATGCAATATTGCATAATACTACAAAACTATTGCTATAATCCATATTTCTGAATAATATTTACCTTTGAAATTTAGAATTGCACCAGGAATGTATGAGGGAAAAATGAGAAATGAAGAAAGTATGCATACTTCAATGTCTTATGCAAATTAAGTTGCAATGCAATCATAGTTTAAAGTAGTAAAGCAATGCCGGTATGCTCACATTATCATATTTGATAAATCCTTTCGCCGTAGGAAGAGTATGTGATTTTTTTTTTTGGCATCTTTTAGTCTGAATGTTCCATGCAAAAGCATTCAATTGATGGCAGGATGAAGACAACAAAGAAATGAAAGTTTGTATTGCTGCTTACTATGCTATTCACAATACGTCGTATTTATTCAACTTTATTCAATTCTTAAATTTTTAAATCTCATCTTAGAATTGTTTATTAACAAAATTAGAAATGATAAAAGCTTGCATATTTTAGAATTTCAAAAGCTAAAAACATTATTTCATTCAACCAATTAATTGTTAAATATATCAACTTTTTGTCTCT
>JARVGP010000486.1:6961-41594 GCA_029876185.1 Mansonella ozzardi | reverse complement strand
ATGAGCTAATTAATAGTAATTATAAAATCACTGTTATAGCTAATTGGGTTTCCATTATCTATTAAGAATACTTATTCCATTTTTGTTTAAACTGAAAAATGCACAATAAAACAATAAGAAAATTTTTTTTTTCCATATTGTATTAAAAGAAACAACATGAAAAATTGTCGTACATATAAAAGATTAAAGAAAGAATTTATTTGGAAAAATCAGAAATAGAGTTGAAGCTGAAATTTCCGCAATATCCTTGTAATGATAGGTCGTTTATATGATCATGTTAATGCTCAATTTTATTCACTTTTATATGCTAGACACTGTGTAAATATCGGATTATATGACTCAAGCTGAAATCAAAATAATCTTATCTAAACATATATTAAAACTGGAACAAATTACTGTAAAAGATATCGCTCAACTTGAATTTGATGAAAATATTTACGAAACAATGTTTGCACAGCTTTCAAATAAACCAAAATGTTGCAAAACAAAATGAAAACGAGTATCAGATTACATCAGCCATGCTAAGACAGAAATCAACAACCTACTGTATTAGAATTTTGATTTTTATAAATCCTTGAATATTTGCACAGCTTGCCCACAAGTAAAAGCAAAGACCTAAAAAACACGAGAATCAAAATTATTTGAAAAATAAGGATATATGAAACCAACATTAGCAGAAAGAACGAATTTTTGCAAAATTTTCCGGACTGCATATTCAAAGAAGCAAAATGTAATTTCGAAAATGATCAAAATACCGAGCGTAAGCATGAAAATAAGGTCAGGTTTCTGGAATATCTAAAATATGAAACTGATATTCTGCAAAGTACTTATCAATTAAACTTCAGTTATCCTCTATTATAAAGCCTGTCTCTGACATGGAAATACCGGAGCCAAAATCTGTGGGGTTATTTATTTTTACATATCCTTTAGCGTAATTCAAAATTTCTTTAGAATCAAAATTTTTGCTTTGAAAAATTCAGCATGGGGCATTTGAGACTCATCGCATAATTAAAGGCATTTGCCTAATAAAAAATTTTTCTAATTTCATTTAATAAAATGGAGGGTGAATAATCCGAAATGTAATTTTTTACGACCATTTATCTGATCCTTTTTCAAATTGTTAATTAAAATATTCATCTTTGAAAAAGCTTACGCACCTCCGTCGATTTATAGATCATCGAAAGAAAACTCTTTTAAAACAATAGCATTTTATGTTTTGCTCAGTGATTGATCTTTTTCGTGTTTTTTAACCTAAAAAATCTGGTACTATTACTATAATAACGTTTTTTTCTTTTTTTTTCATCTTCGAAAGATCAGGAAGAATTATGGATTCATGATATAACATTATTAGGCTTTTTGTGCCTATCCGTGTATCAAAGTATTATGAACAATTTTCATACCAGTTGTTATGTTAATTGATGTAACTGACAGTCTTTTTGTTTGGATTGCATCCCTTGTATCGAACACTGAATATATTAAGTTTGAGAAAGAGCAAATTTTGCTGGTTTTCCGTCTGCTATGTTGATATGGTAATCCGGTGGAAAGAAATTAACAGTACAGTTTATCGTTGTCAAAATATTCGAAATTTAGATGAATAATAATGATACACAAATGATAGCATCACTTCAGCATACAATAAAGTTCGATGGAATAGAAGAATACGTAGAGAAATCGAAGTAATCCGGAGCAATGCCGTAATCAGAATATCTTTTCGTTCAATTTTCTACATACAGGATATGTCTACCAATCTTCACCAATCAAATTAAGACATGCCACCGGTTCAGAGATTAGCTGATAATAGTAATAGCTACAAAAGAAGTAAATCTGAGATTGCCAAATAAAATAAATATTTCTGAGAAAAAATGAACGGTAATTTAAATATAATGCTTGATGGATTAGCACTAAATTAAATATAATATTTCGAATCATTTATAAACTCCTTCAACAAACATCTATGAATTTCAAATTGATAGGAAGTTTTGAATTATTATGAAATAGTGGTTATAAGACGTAATTAACTCATAATTATTATGACATGAATTTATAATAGAATTTATTTCAGTTTTTCGGACGATAACCTTGAGATCTCTTTATCCATTTTGGAACAAACTTCTTCAAATAACATCCGACTTCAACTAATCTCGGATAGTCTCATTACACAGTCGGAATAATGCTTTTTTACTCCGGAATCTTCCGATTAATGCTTTAGAATGTCTGAAACATGATTTATAATGACTTTTCAAATTACTCTTAGATTTTTGCCTCGGCTAGCTGATTTGATATCTCTGAATTATTTTAAGGCTTGCTCATCATCATTCTTAGCAAATTAGTCTTGAATATTTATTAATTTCAATTTCCAAAACTGATCAATGTTGTTAGGAAGAATTTAGAGTCATAATGAAATTTCTTTCAAATTAAAGTGCTTATGAAGCAAATGACTTGACAGATTCTTTGTCCAAAATCGCACATCGGCACATTATGTGGAATTTTTCACTTATAATCAAGCCAATTTACATTAGAATATTGTAACCATCCTGTATACGCTATTATATGGTATGCGGCTATCATGAAAAGTTAAAACAATCCTCCTTTGCTAAAGGTATTTGAAATATTTAAAATGTTATAAGCCAATCTCATTTATCAAAATAGCATCTATCCAAAAGCGCATCTTTTTACTCTTCATTATTTTTAATCATCATCATTATCATTATCTTTAAAGCATGCCTCGATTTAATTCACGCTCTCGATCTTAGCCACTAATTTCTCAGCATCATTGTTCTTGTATTAATCGCTTTTATTATAAGAAAATGTATTAGATTTTAAATTTGCGCAACAAACTCTTAAAGCTCTTAAAGATTTTAAATAAGCTCTTAAAGGTTCTATAGCCTTACACTTAACTAAGAGACTTCGTCAGCGGAAGAATTTAAAATACATGTCATAGTTATTAGTACATCAGCCACATGCATTATGGTAGCTTCAATTGATATTGCATTCATCCTGAGAATATTGTTGATGCATCTAGCTCTGCTTAATATTAATTCAAATTTTGTCTGACAAATGAAAAATCCCGATTTCAACTCATCTTTTTTCCTCCATTCGATGAATTTGCCTAAATTGTCGGTATAACAATTACTGTATCTGGTTGTTTCCAATAACTTTTCAAATCTAACTGATCATATTTTGTCATGAATGGCATATTTTTTACATTTATATCCATCATTTGTATTTTGTTTATTATATAACTTCTTTTTCTGTACTTCGCAAATAATGAATTCTCTCCCGTGTATTTTTATGCTAATTTTTGCTTTTCTTGAATAGTAATTTTCCCGTCATTCGTTTACGAATGAATTGAATAAACTCACTGTACACATTGTAAACCGTCGATTCTGCTCTTTCCTTGCTTATTTTATCTGAGACTAATGGCTTTATCATAGCTATTATATAATGCTGATAGATGGAGACATTCATAATAGAAACATTGTCTTATTTTTGTTTCAAGTAGCTTGCATGTAGTTCAGTTTCATGAATTCTAAGCACGCATTAAATTTAAACGTTCTCTTCGTTGTTTCAAATTGTATAGTTATGGCATTCGTCATTCTAATGAATCTTATTGCAAAAGGCACCAATTTTCTTGCGCTTCTTAAATCTGGCCTCCCTCTGACATTTTCTTATTGGCTACTGCTCTTGAATTATCACCATTTGATTTAACAGTAGTTTTCCTTGGAGTAAATATTCATCGAAGATCTGAGATTCAATTCTTCATTTCGTTGAAAACTTTAATTAGTTTGCCATATCTGCGCTTAATACTGCCGTTAATAACATCTCGGGTCGTTGCACCAAATTCTGTTAGCAATGCTATAGTCCATGTCGTTTGTCGGCCATAATGAGCTTACAATATTGTACTCACACAATATTATTAGTTCACAGCAGTAAGAAAAAAAGAGTGTAAAATACATAATTAATTGACAAGCACTAACAAAAATGAATTATACAGTAAACAGTAATATGATCCATTAACTAGAATTCCTGTCGTTTCTTTCGGTAATAGTTGATTGTCCTTTGTTGATACGTATCGTATACAAAATTGTCCTTCATTCAGTTGAGAAAATGCTGGAGAAAGAGTAGAAGAAAGCGAGAGAATACTGTACCTGCCAGTCATAATAGTAGTGAATATGGAACGTCTGATGCGTTATTTGATTGTGAAAAAGTGTTTTTAGAATTTTTTTTCTTTTTATAGGTATATATCCAGAGTTAGAAGTGGAATTTTAGTGAGCTTTTTGTGATCATTATAAGTTAAGGTGATTCAAAGTATGACTTGTGAGTGATCCCAAGCTTGACTTTGTGACTCTTATGATTATCAAGCGCTTTTCTTATCCGTAACGGCATAATGTAAAGCTGGTGATCACAATTGATGTTGAGAACAAATGAACTGAAAAACAAAATTTGGGCCATTGTATAAGGATTTTTTATCCAAATCTTTTTGTGTATTACTCTTAATTTCTGGTAACATTTATTGAATTTGCTTCTTTCAATTTCAAAAAATATCCTTCAAAGCAGAAATATTTACGAATATTCTTAACGATTAGTCAGGAATATTAACTAATTAATTAAATATTCCACAATTAATCAGGAACAATATCTTATGCATAATTTGTAGGTTTAATTAAAATCAAAATTTAATATATCTCTAATAATAATTATTAACAACAGGAAAATTTACGGCATGAAATGAAATAAGAAAAGTTTTTTGATTTTGTAATCATACTAATAATTACAAAAATGGAACATTCCATTCTTTCTATCATTCTTTTTTTAATATTTAGGCATGGAATATGTTTTTTTTTTTTTTTTTTAATTTCGACATCATTTTTTCAGTATTAAGTAACAGTACATAGTCAAATTACAATTGATTTCCAAGTAAAAATTGATTTGATTTAAATGAATAATGAGAAAAAGATTGAAAAAAAATTGAACATACATAAGTGTCATGTAATCATTTCCTTATAAGTTTTACTTGTTAATGGAAATATTTCACCTATGTCGTCGCTGTTTAAAACAAAGAAACAACAAACAAAACAAAGAAACAAACAAAAAAAAACAAACAAACAAAGAAACAAAGAAACATACTTAACAAAGAAATGATTGCATTCTTACGAGATAATAATTTTCGTGACGAGGCCGTGTTAGAAGCGTTATGTTTTGGACTATATTTTCAGATGTGTCTGGTTTTTTTTTGAGTTCGGGGGTGTTTGTTCGGAGATTTTCCGATGAATTACTGAAGAATTACTGGATATATTTATGACACCGCGTAATTATGCTTCTAACAGTTATTATTGCAATTACTTTATAATCGATATTTGTGTTATAGGGAAATGTTAAGAAGATTATGGGGAAGAAAAGATAATCATTCGAGTGATGATAACGATGATCGAAATGCAATCTGCAATGATCAACATAGTATTGGTGATGAAAACGAGACAATTGATTATTCGTATCTGAAGGAGCATTGTCATTTTCTATTATTATCTCAAAAAGAGGTACTTTTTATACTTTTCACCGCACTAAATTTAATGCTTCCTATCTTTTATTGAATTTAAAGCTTTTGTTTCAATTTTTTGAAATAAGTTATTATGCAGATTAAGTTATTAAAAACTTTAGCTATTAAGTTATTATTGGCAATGGAAATATATAAGTCAATATAATTAAATGTTTATTGTTGCATTGTTCACATTTTTACATTAATCTTACTGTTGTCACATTCATATGATTTTATTGATTTGAAATTATGATGCCTTGTTGACTGTGTTTGTATTGGTCGTATCGACCGCATTATTGCATTCTATTGATTGCATATAATCATATCATTCTACTGATATGATTTTATGCAATTGATATCTTAGGTCATTCTGTTAATTTACTAGTCCTAATACATCAGTCTTGTTATCCATTGCAACGTACTAATACCCATATATGTTTGCGATTAACAAATTTTCCATCGCTTTTGACTTTGCTTCTTGTTTTGTTTATAATCTGCAGTTAACTTTCTAAACTCTAATATTACTAAGCATTTTTTTTTTTTTTAAATCATTAACTGTCATTTGTTACCCGTTGTGTCTTTCGGCAAAACTCGTCATCGTGTAAGCTGCATCTTCGTAGAAGTGGCATTATGACGCTTTAAACATATTGTTCATATTTGCATGTACATTTTCTTTGAAACAATGATATAATTTCAAAAATTTAATTGTCGATTTATGTGTAATTTTTATTTAAAAAAAAAACAAAGCTATTTTAAAATCATGTATTTCCAGGATCAAAAAGCTGAACGATCGTTGATATTAGTAGCAATTTTAAGTGCGATTTTTATTATTGCTGAATTCACCGGTGGCGTTATAGCAGGCAGTTTAGCGATAATGACCGATGCCGGACATATGCTTAGTGATTTGCTTTCGTTTATCATATCTATCATAGCGATTCGGCTTGCACGCTCTCCTGGTTCCATCTTCATATCATTATTTTTCTCCGGCAGCAGTGGCAAATTAATTTTTATCTTAAGATAGTCAGAATGTCTTAAAAAAGAACCATCTTGTCTTCTCTGCTCACAATTTAGCGTTTTCTAGGAAATGTATAAGTGCGTACTAAATATCACAAGTATATAAATGGTTAAATTAAATTTTTTAATGACACTGAACTTCTGATCAATTAATCAACGTGACAACATGATACAAAGATGTCATATCGGAGATTCTCGTCATTTGATACCAGTTCATCGTTGATGCATATTCTTACTGAATTACTAAACTTACAGAAAACATAAAAACAAGAGAGCGTCGTAATATTGATGATGAAAAAGGGAAATAAATCTGAAATTAATGTAGAATGGAAAGATTTAATAGTGTTTTATGCGTAGGCTAGTCATGTACATTACATTCTAATAATAACATAGTAAGTATTGATTAACTCTTTTCTTGATATGCCAAAATACAGTCACAATTCTAGCAAATCACCGATTATCATTTGGTTTTCTTCGTGCAGAAATTTTGGGCGCTACAATATCGATTATAATTATATGGATTCTTGCTACAATGCTTGTTATGCTTGCTTTACAGCGAATTTTTCACAACAATTTTGATGTTTGTTTCTTCATTGTGTCTAATCATGATTCTTTTTTTGATAACTCAGTAGTACAAAAAGTATGAGCGATTGAGTTTTAACATTGGAGAACTGCATAATATAGTTGAAGTTTTAACATTATTTGAACATTCTGCTAAATCCAATAATATGATATTTCAAGGTTGATCCTTTTGAGAATGCAGCCAATAGGATTGAACAGTAGCAGTTGAAAAGTTATTTAATCGCAGCGTTGTTTGGGGAGCGGAAGAAAAAGTGAAGTTCAGCCATAATCTTCTATGGGAAGATTCGTTTTAATGATATGTGTGTAGCACCTTGTATATAAATAATTTATTTGAGTAAAATTTTTTACTGCGCAACTAGATAAGTAAAACTTTCTACTAGGTGATATCAAAGTTTTATATTCCAAACTACTTCAAACTAAGTACTTCAGAATAAAAACGTAAATTAGCTTGGTGTTAATGTATCAGTATTTTTTGGATAACAAATTCTTTTACCATTAAAGCTACCGCTATAGTTATGATTAAAAATTAGTATCAGAGTTTCAATTATTTAACATTACTATTGAAAAATTATGTTTGGATTCAAGATGTGTTTTAGAAGAAATTTTAACTTTATTGAAAATAATATTAGTTAGAAAATTGTGAATTATTAGTGGGGAATTTGGACATTTTCTTTATAATTTTACTCTGATTGACAGTCTTTAAACTGCTAAGTCTTTTTTTTTGAAATTGAAAGATTTTATCTGATATAAAAGTTTCAGGTTGATGCAAATACGATGATTGTAACAGCAGGCATAGGCGTATTATTTAATATTATTATGGGACTCGTTTTGCGTTACTTTCGTTGTTCTCACTCACAAGATTTAGGTCACAGTCACAACCAGTAGGTACTTAGTTTTTTCTTTTTTTTTATTTTTGTCATTCGGACTAGTCATCATTATGATAAAACACGATATTATATGTTAAAAAGTGAGCTCTATTAATTTAATACCAATAAAAGTTCTGTTCAAATGAGATAGATGTGTTCTCCAACTTATTCGTTTCCATAATTCAGTGCTAATGTGAACGTGCGAGCGGCTTTCATCCATGTTCTCGGTGATTTTATCCAGAGTATCGGTGTCCTAATTGCTGCTATCGTCATTAAGGTAAGACAATAGTATGCTATTACTAGTGTTGTATTTTCCATCACTTATATCGTTTTGGTAGAAGGAGAAAAGCAAGAAAGAACGATTTCTTTATTTGCAAATCCAGAAGAAAAAGACTTTAGTCTATCAAATTAATATTACAAACTCTACATTTCCCTACACTGTTTATTGCAGATAACAGACTGGAAATTAGCGGATCCGTTATGCACTTTTCTCTTTTCTATAATTGTACTTATTACAAGCGTTACAGTAATTCGCGATATTTTCTTCATATTAATGGAAGGTATAATGAAAACCTATGTCTTTTGAAATACTTCAAAATCGTGTTTGATAAATTAAAATTAAGATGGCAAATTTTTTCTTCTTTTCCCTTCAGCATTAAAATTGTTATTTTTTTCTGAATTATTCCCACTTTATTGCATTTATTTTGCTTCATAATCAAATGATTGGTAGGAAATGAAGAATTATTAATTTTTTAGGAACACCTGCACATATCAATTACGGTAACTTGCAAAGTGATTTATTAAGCATAAATGGTGTACGAACTTTGCATAGCTTGCATGTGTGGTCGTTGAATATGGACAAAACAGCTTTAGCAGTTCATTTGGCCATCGGTGTGTTTGATTTTGCTTTTATTTTGTTTTTTTAAATTAATAGTTGATAGTATCGTGCATATATCATTACTACTTTTAACCCTGATCGGAATACTTGAATATTGCTGTATTAGTGATGTGCTTTCATTGTTAGATCTAATGGAGAAGATATCTAAAGTTTGTCCACGAGAAGCCAGAATTGGCAAGCAAAAACTGAATTCAACTTTTTGGTTAACAGGATTAATTAGGAGTGCTCAGAAGATTGATGTCATCTGAATCAATTTAAGATTTTATGAGGGAATTTCATCATAACAATTTACAATAATTTTGGAAGTCGTAGCTAAATTTTGCTCTATTTTCAATTTTTATTGCAGATGAACCAGAAAAAGCAACCGAAACAATGCAAGAAGCTAGTAAAATTATACGGTTCAAACACGGTATACATTTGGCTACTATACAAATCGAACACTACGAAACTTTCATGTTATCATGTAAATTCTGTAAACCGTTGTTTGAATTAAATACAACAGTTGATATTTGAACTGTGTTAATAACGATCATTTTAATATAAATAGAAAAGATGAAATTGTTGAATGGACTAAGCGATTGGGCTTAGACTATGTGAGCTATTTAACTTTGGTCATTTATATTCAATTCAAGTTTTTTTCTGTTCAGGCTACTAAAGAATGTGCTGAAACTTGTTATTCTTGAAGCCAAATTTTCTTTTTCACTCAATTTTAGTTGGTTCCTAAAACTTTATACCTAAAAGAGAATAGAAGTAGTTGAAAGAGATGTTTAATATGCGGTATCGCAGTTATCTACCGGTGGTTTTGTCAACAAGTATTCAGCTTAAGCTTATTCCACTATATCTTGGTTTCACTCATTTGAAAGATCTAGATATTTAGTAGTTCATCTGGATCGTAATCGTTGTTATTTCAAGTTTTTTTTTTTTGGTCAGGGATTTTGTTTATTGTCAATCATCTGAATTACTTATAATTTCACTTTTTTTTAAAAAAATTTAGTTCTTCAGTCTTTATTACTTTCAATTTACGTTATTATTTTTGAATTATTTGTGGGATTTTTTTGTAAATTTTATTATTTGAAGACTTTGATTTTTGTTCAGATGTGATTTAGTGTCATGTCATGCAGTTGTTGTTTTAACAATTCGCTCTTCATATATTATAATAAAACAAATCATAATATTGATTACTGCATGTCAGTTTATACTGCTAATAGTACTTATTATAATGACATTAATTACTGCACCCTGTTTTCAGTATTTGAAAAAGAGAAAATGAAATATACAGTTGTGGAAAATTCCAGTTAAAATTTTCATATATTAAAGGTATGAGTTGTGCGGATGCAGTTAAATGGCTTGCACTGATTTTAGTGTGTATTTCAACAGTTGCGGCTGAGGTTTACAGCTGTGGAGGTTTTGTGAAATCACCAGATGTTCCAATCGATTATTCGAAAATACAGGTTTGCAATAGTTTTAAATAATTTTTTCATGCAGAAAAATTGTTATGAGGAATAAGTTATTTTGCGAGCAATGGTAAGATGTTATAAGATATTCCTGAAAAGATTAAATACGCTTGTTTAGAAACGATTCAATGAATCAGTGTGCTATAGTTTGATTTTTCACAATTTTTTACATAAGAAAAAGAAATTCAAATTTTTCAAAATAAATAAATTAGCAACTGAAGTTGGCATTAGAAATGATTGATATTTTTATAAAGAGTATTGTTAATATAGTATTTAAAATTTTTCTTATACATTGTTTTGCGAGTGGTTTTTGCTTAAATTAATTAAATTTATTCGTAGGTAAAATTATTTACTACTGAAGGGAATTTAAAATTTGAAACGGAATGTAGTCCAACGAACGGTTATTATATGATTCCGATATATAACAAAGGCGATTATTCGATACGTCTTTTCGCCCCGGATGGATGGTTCTTTGGTGGGTGACTTTTTCAAATTCCATTTTTACATTTGATAATTTGAAATTTTAAGTATCGAAGAAAAGAATGGTAAAAAATGACTTTATAGCGATGAAACGTTTCCTTGATTTTTCTCTTGCTGACTTCTTCCTTTTTTTTTTTTTATTCTGCTTCGTTACCTTTTTCTCTCTAAAAAAAAGAGAAAAAAATTTTCAAATTCAAAGCAATACAAATGAATGTTTCAAGAGTTTGTCAGATTTTATTTCAGAGCCAAGCAGTTTTGATTTGAAAGTAGATGGAAAGAATGACTTATGCACGAAAGGAGAAGATATAAATTTTGTTTTGAATGCTTTTGCTGTGGAAGGTGTATTACGAAGTGGTGATGGTAATGGACCTGCAGATGTTGCTTTGATTCTTATTGCTGAAAACGGTACTGTTGTATCGGAGACAAAAACTGTTGGAAATGGTGGATATCGATTTCGAGCATCACCCGGAAAATATTTGGTAAGAAAACTTTTCAAGCTTAATTAATTGTTTTTATTTCAAATTCTTTAAATAAGAATTAAACGGATATTCGAAATGTGATTAAAAATTAAAGTTTGTAAATCACGGCACGAAAATTTATTTTTTTGTTCTGAAAATTTTAATATTTCGTTATTCTGATTTATTATTAACTATTTTTATTTTTTTGTGAAGGTATCAACCGCAGGTAATAGTACAGAATGCATTGAGTTAGATAAAGTACCAATATCAATTACGACAGCACCAGTTCATGTGTCACCGGATTTAAAAATATCCGGACATTTGTTGACAGTTGCCGTTCTGTCGAAGAGACTTCAAATCGCCGATGTTTCCATAGCACTTTATTCAAAAATTGCAGTAAAGGCAAGTTAGAAATTTTCAAACTTTTTTGTAGTTCTTGACGCTGAGATCCGAGAACAAATAACCACGAATCCTAAGCTACTTGCAATCTCTTCAGAGGAATAATTAGCGATTGTTTTTCTTAAATGCAAGTGCAAAATAACGCGTGTTACTATATGATTTTTTCGATGTCTTTTTGTTAGGCCATATTTAGTGAAGGATGATATTTTGTAATGCGATTTAATATGGTCATATTTCTATGGAAGTCTTTTATTTCTTGGTGTTGCTCTATTGTAGCTACCGTACTGTGACAAGGAATTAGTTGGTATAGAAAAAGAGAACGAAGGAAGAAATGGAAAACTTGTTTGCAAAATGAAAACTGATAACAAAGGTGTAGCTCAGTTCCCATGTCTTCCGCCGGGATCGTATACCATCCAGCCATTTTTTTCCACCAACAAAATTCGTTTCAGTTTTTCACCAGAAACAAAGGAAATCACAATGAGATCATCTGCAGAGAAGGTCGTACTTTTTAGCTGTATGAGTTCAATAATATAATTTTATGAAATATATTAGGGTGTTTTGCAGTTTTTTAGATATGTAATATATTTAGACTGTGCCTGCTATTCGTTTTTAGTGTTGATTGTGATACGTACTTCTTCAGAATCAAAATCTAATTTAATATTTTATAAGTTATTGAATGTATGATTTGCAAATCAAGGCGGACATCTTAGATTACTTTAAGTACTGACATTGCTGTACCCAATATTCACTTTACCCCACTGAGAAATGCATTATATCGGATATACCTAAAATATTATTGATAATAATTTCATCTATTTGAAGGTTGTTTTCAACACACTTGGATTTAGTAGCAAAGGTCAAGTGCTGTTATCTGGACAGCCAGTTGCTGATGCATTTATTTATGTAAATGGTGAAATGCAAGGAAAAACTGATGCAAGTGGATGGTAAGACGGTTTTAATTAACCAAAAAACGATCAGGATAACAAGGATAAGCTAATATAACGTGACTATACTGGGCAGAAATTTTAGTGTATTTTTTTTTCTGCTGCACCCTTTCTCCTCTATTCATTTTCTAGAGTTTTCTTAAGACTTCGTTTGTATTGCAAATGCTTTTGTATCTGTAGGTATTCACTTGACGGTTTACAAGATGAAGACTATACAATAACAGCCAAAAAGGACCATTTTGCCTTCAATACGGTCAGCATCAAATTAACTGCAAAAAAAGCTGAAATTCCGGATATCGTTACCGAAAGGTAAGTTACATGTGCTTCTCTTCACGAAATATTTTGATAAACTTATCTTGAACTTAGTCGAATTATCCGATAACTTTATATTTCTCGTATTATCCATCATTTTTCGAATAAAAACCAATGATTGAAAAATTTTTTAGCCTAAAATATGACATTATTAACATGCTGCTTTCAATAATTATTACGATAATTCAACAAATCACATAAATGGTTCTGCATTTTCGACGTGAAAATTATGTCTTTTACAGTACAGTTTGGCATCACGTTTTAAAATGTATTTCACAATAATAATTGCTCATCTTTACTGTGTGCTGTTTTCAGTGTAGACGTGTGTGTTAGGATTATTGCGGAAGAAGGTATCAGTAATGTAATGTCGGTCGTTTTTACAAACCAGCAAACGAAGATCGTGAAATTACTGAGTACAGAAAACAACGGAAAGATGTGCAGTTTGCAAGCAGTTGGCCAATATGTCATTTCAGTACGATTTCAACTTTTACTTATATTTTTTTTAAATTCGTGCATTCTTACGCAATGTTATTTTTTAAAGAACACATAGGCTCAACATTACATAAATTTACTTTTATGCTAGTCTGTCAGCAATACATTTCAATTCATTCTATATCGAGACAGACCTTATATAAACTTAGTAAGAGAATTATCGATGATCTCAAAGGTCATATTTTCTGTGAGGCATATTTGATCTCTTAAAAGATTATTTAGCCTCTAATGATTGCCAGTTTTTCTTTCTTCTCTGAATTGCAATTTAATGAAATTGATATGCCTGTGATGATGTTTTTTAGATTTCATCCGTAAGTGGTGTGGTAATGACGCCAAGACAGCTTGAAATTGACTTATCGAAGGGTCCTGCGCTTGATGTTGTGTTTAATCAGTTCAAAAGTGATGTCAGTGTCAGTGTCATCTGTATAGGTTCGCATTTCTTTTAAAAACTTTTGATAACCTTTTTCTAAGTTCCCGTCACTGCATATAAGATTTAAGTCAAGATTGGGTGATTATCTTATAGTGAGGTTCCTTTTTTTTGATCCAAATTTTTTAAGATCAATTTATAAATAGATAGAGAGTGCTATACATATGTATAGAAAACACTCTACATTTTTCTGATTTAATGATTTTAACAAGTTGGAAAAGAAGTAGTGTCGTAATGCTCTAAGAGATTTCAAACGATGAATTTCGATAATTGTTGTAGCAATATGACGTTTTATTTGCAACTTTATGTTTTAGATGATTGTGGTACTTTGAAAATGCAAATGTGGAAGGACGAAGTATTAATAAAAAGCCTTGAGGGTACTGATCAGTTTATTTTCCATCAAGTAGCACCAGATTCCTACAAATGTAAGTATATTCTCACGTATTACTGTGTTTAAGAAAAATTTCTTATTCTTTTGGTAGTTGTCCTGCATTTAAAAAATTTTTTTAGTATATTTTTTATTTTTTTTTTAGTATATGCTTTATATAATAAACAATTTAAATTATCATTACAGTGAAAGTGATAGATAATGGCCGATTTTGTTGGGAAAAAACTGAAATTGATATTAGCATCGAACGTGCTGACATAAACAATCTCATATTTCGTCAATTAGGATATCGGACAGTAACCCAATTGTCACATCCGGCTAAAGCAGTTTGGTTTATGCCATTGAAAATATTTAACATTTTTAGTTTTTATCTAGAACTAATTAAGCAGATGTAATTAAGATTGTACAGACGTAGACTTTTGCGAAGAATATTCATTCGTTTATTTTAGAAATGGAGCATGGTAGAAAAACCTGAAATCAGTGGTTCGCTTAATATACCAGCTGGGGAGTTTTCTTTCTGCATCCCTTCAGCCGGCATTTATATCATAATATTTGAAGCCTGTCATAAATTTGACAGGCAATCATATGAAGTTAGCATCCCACAAGAAGTTCCACTTGTTGCATCTGCTTCAAATTTTCTAATGTCTGCTTCGATCGAATTAGACCATATGGATATGGTGAAGCAGCTGGATGATTTCGCCTTATCAGTCGAATCCAATACCGACGAACAAATGATTCCGGTATTTTTTGCCTATCTTTCCGTTTAGGATATCAATTACTTGAGATCACTGCAGAATTTAAACTTTCTAAACACAAGAATCCTTGTACGTCTGATATGAACTGCTTTATCAACTTAACTTCATCGTCCATCAATTGGGATTACTGCATAATTGGTTATAGGCACATTTTAAAATATGCTGATTGTTTTTTGTACAATAGGAGTTTTAAAAATACACGTAACATAATAGGAAATTTTTATCCTTTTCTAGTAAAATTGAATGTACTGTAAAAATTATTGGTGTTCTAGTACATGTATTTTTTCTCGGTTATTTACGTTTCTTTATTCTTACCAAGTTATTTAGGTAACTTCTTCGGCAGGAAAAAGATTGACTTTCACATTTTATTTATCAGCGTTGAATACTGATGCACTTGTTACACTTACACCTCAATCGAAAACTTATCTTTTCAATCCAGCTTTCCACATTTTCAAGTTCAATGGTGAGCTTTTTTAATTTTACTTTACTTTTCATTCTATGGTTACATTTCACATCTGTGAAATTTCATTTTTACTTTAATAATAAAAAAGTTGACAAAAAGATCACTTTTTTTTTTTTTCAGGTGAGTGTCATTTGAATGAGATAATTTTCAAAGCTGATAAAGGTGTCTTTTTGGAAGGACGAGTGAAACCAGCCATTGAAGGCGTGAATATTCGTTCGTTACATAAAATTGATCCAAGTATTGCTCTTGAATCACTGACCGATACTAACGGCAAATTTAGGTGATTATTTGATGCAGGCTCTCTGACATTTGCTTAATGATTGACTGACTACTTGATATGCTAATTTGGTTGGCTGTCTTAATAATAGATCGATTCGAAACCTTGCCTACTGCAGTTATTTTCTCGACAAAATATAGAAATTTTTCAACCACATAATATATTTTTAAATCTGAAATCTGTGCTTTTCAGAATGGGTCCAGTGCGAAGTGTTAACGACTTCGATATAACTGCTGAGAAGAATGGATATAAATTTGAAAAAACAGAGAAACTAGGAGTGTTCAATGCCGTAAAATTGTCTCAGCTGATCATTTTGGCTGCTGACGCTGAGACCGGTAAACCGCTTCCTAGTGTACTGATTTCTTTAAGTGGTGCTGAGAATTATCGATCGAATAGTTTCATCGATAAAACCGGAAAAATCATCTTCGTTGGCTTGGTGAAATTTTAAAATCCTCTATTATTCTAAATATCTATATTTAATGTTTATGAGAAATAATTATAACACCTAAGTTATACTTCAAATATTCAATTTGCATTTTCATTATCACTGTGGTATGTTTGCCATATTATTTTAATCAGTTAGTTTCTTCAAACGAATTATCATTGATTGATGACTCAAAATTAATTTAAAATAAATTAACATTGAATTATTTTTTGCAGTTTATATCACAAAAATTGTCTAAAATTTTCTTGCAGCGGCCTGGCGAATACTTTTTGCGTCCTATACTACAAGAATATAAATTTGATCCAAAATCAATCACAGTAAATATTAAAGAAGGTGAATTTGAAACAATAAATTTGAAAGGACATCGATTTGCATATAGGCAAGTGCCAAATTCCTTAATTTATAACATTTCTAGTAAAATATTAATCGAATAATATTAATTTATCTTTTTACTGTTTTATCTGTTCTTTTTCTTTTAGCACGTTTATATTTTTATATCGTTCAAAATCGCCCGAATTTCCATAATTAATATTTTATGTCAGATTTGTTTGCTTAATCACGAAATATCTGAAACCTATTTGTACTCTTGGTCAAATATTTTTTGGGAAAAGAAAACGAAACTTACAGTGTTTTTGGCAAAGTTTCATATCCGGCTGGTCAACCAGTACCAGCAATGAATGTTGAAGCAGTGTCGGAACAATGCAATCAATTGCAAGAAGAGGATATAACAAATGAAAGTGGTGAATATCGAATTCGCGGTCTCCATCCGAAATGTCTCTACCGCTTGGTGCTGAAAACACCGAATGGTCAATCCTTACAATCATACCCAACACATTACGATGTCATGGTGTGTTTTCCATTAATCGATTAGAAAATCAGTCGAAGTAAAGATTAAAAGAGTTATTGATCCATGCTGAATCATAAATAACTGCCTTGTTTTTAAGTCTCTTTCCTATAGATATTGTTTATTTACCAATCAAACTTATTTTAAGATGAAAAATTTCAAAAATATTACAATGACCACGCATTTTTCTTTTTGCAAGCTTCATCGTGCTACACTAATAGCTCATAGGTAATATATTGTAAGCTTAGATTTTTTCGAAACCTTCTGTTGTTCTCATAACCAAACAAACTATTCCCGTTTGCATAACGTTATATCATTTTATGTCTAGGTAAATGTCGAAGATATCACGGGCACTGATTTCGTATTGACACACGTTGATGAACGCGTAGATGTCGCTGGTAGTGTTATGTTTATTGATGTTGATTCACCACCACAGTATAAAATTGGTCTTTACAAAAGTGGTAATTTGGTGCAACAAGTAACTGTTGTTGCACCATCTACCATATTTTACTTCGAAATTCCTGCAGTAGATAATGCCGTAAGTTTTCCTGAATCACTGATTTCTGTTTTCTTTATAGATTTACGTGGAACTTATTAATGGAATCCAGTTATGTTATTGTTGTGCATTGATAGATTTAGTAACAGATCTTGATTATATTATAAGTTCATTGCTTCTCGCATGTGTTGATAGATTTTATTGTATATTAGTAGCTTGTAACAATAAGTAGATTCATTCAGCATTCCAGCACGCATAGACATGGGTGCTTTTAGGTTGAGCGAAATTTCATACAAAGTAGAAATTTTTTTACTTGCTTCAATTGATGAGATTTTTTTCAAGGTTTATTTGGTTCGGTTCGAGACAACTTATGGTACAGGTAATCAGAAGTTAGATTCTGCCGAAGTTTTTTTCGTCGCAAATGAAACATTTAAAACCGTATCGTTAAATATACGTCCTCAGGTTAGTTATGTGGCAGATTATTCCTTTCCTCTTTTTTGGATTGTTTTTTCTTTTTTTCATTTTTTGTTCTGGATTTCTAGAAAGTGTTTGTTAGATTATTGTATAAATAAATGCCTGCGGTGGATTATAAGTAATTTACTGACCTCTCTGACACTAATATTTCAAAATTGAAATGTGCACATTTTTAAAAGTGATCGTCTTACTTATGTGATTCTAATGAATTCGAAATTTTCGAAGTGTTATAATTTGATACCCTCATTTACCTATACATCTCACTATATGGCAAAATTCTCGAGAAGCTCATCGAAGACTAATACGCTTACCTACTGAACACCTATAAGAAGCTTATCACTCTCTACGTTTTCATATATCTCGGTAGCTAAGTTTATCTGTATTTTCCTTTTACGAACTGCTGCATAAATTTTCAGCGGAAATCTGAAGTGGAAATATCAGGTGGCAGCTATTTTGCTCTTCCATTTTTCTTTCTCATTCTATACCTATTTTTCAATCATCAAAAGGTTTCACTTTTTTATTATTTACATTCACATATGTGAGAAGTATTCTGCAAAACAACAATTTGAAGTAGTTTATTAGATATAACTTCCCTATTTATGGGAAATTTCCATTGTTTTACAGCTCCCAGTTCTGGCATATTTATATACTGTTTGCCCATAGTTGTTTGCACATCTTTTCTTAGCGGTGTTTTCAGAACTGGATTTTTCAGCGGCATATCTAAGTGTTTTACTTTCCTTATAAGAATTTATAAGATTTGAATTTCAACTGTGGGATTTATTACGAGACAGTTTACTATATCAATAAAAATTTCACCAATTTCAGGCTGTCTCTTTTGTGGAAAAAATGTTTATCCACATATCAAACATATCGTTATCACGCTATAACTTATCACCCAATGATGATTACGTTGATGCGGCGCGAAAACGACAAAAATTAAAAAAAGTGCAGTAGAAGAAAAGTAATAGGTGGTAATGGAATTTAGATCTTTATTATTATTAGAGTTCGGAACTAGCTCCTTCTATTCTATTTATGTAGTCGGCAGGCCTTAAAACTTTATTTTAATTAGAGGATTTTTGCATTTATCATTTTATTTCAATTCTTCTGGTTAGGGATTTTTAGAAAGTATCGTAACGTCTTTGTCGAAGGCTCAAGAATTATACTTTATCTTATATATTTATTGTGAAAAGATAAAAAATATTGACAGAATTCCTGAATCTACCAACTCTTCTCGTTATTTTCTGGAATTGAATTTTTGTGACTTCTTATGAGCCTGATTTTTTTGTGCCTAATACAGCTATTCTTGTTATATTGTAGAAAATTCTAATTCAGGAAAGTCGATTCGTAATATTTACAGGTAATCCATGTATACTATTCCTTTCTTCAATTTTTTTTAAAAAGTCTATTTCATGCATATCAATTCGAATTATTTGATAGTCGTAATTTTGTATCTCTAACTTTTGCGCATATCGACCATGAGATTTCAATTCTTCATTAAGTTGAAAAGAATTTATGGAAATATTTGTCAGTAAATGTGTTAAAAATATTCGTTGCAAGTATGATAACAGTGGTAAGATCACCGCCGACATGAAATATCCACTTGGCCATCATGTGTGGAGAAATTTGTATAAGTGCGACAAGTATTTTTGCTAGTCCTGATGATATGAATTATTGATGAAAACTAGCTAAAAACTGTATTTTCATGTCGCCTTATATTTTGTATTAATCAAGATAATATTTTAAAACAGTAAATCCATATTTCTTTGTGTGAAGAAGTGAAAATTTCCCAAATGTTTTATTAAAATTATTTCTGGGATTTCTTCATTTTCAATATATTGCATAGGCGATTTATATAGTTTTAGAAAAGAGTTTGATTATGTTATAACGGATGACCTGGCTCCTGATTAAAATTAACCAAATATACGATGTGATTGACAATTCATGAAATGACTGATGCGTAAAAAATTTCGATTGAAATTTATTTTCGGAAACAGAAAACTTGTGATCTCTGCTGCAAAAAAAGCTGATGTGATCTATAAAAGATTGGGAATCAGGTTGAGAACCACAACGATACGCCCATAGAATCCCTCTCCCATACATGCATATAAACACAATCAGCACACCGACACGTATATAGATGGATTCTAAAAAAAAGCTTTGATAATGAGGTCACCAAAGAAAAAATGAAAACTTAATGACAAATAAAAATGAAGATGGAATTCATCAATTGCAAATGTAAATAATTAGAAAAACACAAACGAGAAGTTAACAAATAGAATCACAAAATAATTTCCTGACAAAGAAAACAAAAAAAGTTAAAAAAAAAAAAGCGGTTTACACGTAAATGTTACTGTTCCTTCTTTTCATTCGAAAGATTGAAGAATTCCCAGGATATTTTGTGAAAATGAAGGATCTTTTCACAATAATCAATCACTAATCAATCCAATAACTTATTCGCTTTTTTGTGCTGATTACAAAATAGTAAAAATAACAATTAAATTTGAATTTAAATTAGAAAAAAAACAAACAGGAATATACAGCAAATAGAGCATACAAAACTTCTAATGTGATAAAGCAAGCAAGCAATACAAACATTCCTTTAAAGGTGCAATGATTCCTGAAGAACACTCTCAAATTAATAACAAGAAATAAATAACTTGGAATAAAAGGCATTCAATCGACAATATCATTAATCACAGCACATCAACTTTAGTTATTAAATATGTCGAAAAAGATACGGGTTACTAATGATCAGTTAGTTATAATTTCATTTAATAATTAAATGCACACTACACAAATATTGTGTTAATGATTAAACACTACTAAACAAATAAAATGAAATAGTTCAAATTACCTGAGAACGAAAGTAAGATTTAAATTATGCGAGAACTATTGCTATAACTTTAACTTTTGTACAAAAGAAAAAACAGCAAATTTTTAAATTTGAAATATATCTCAATAGTATGCATTACGTTTTTGGCACATGATGTGTTAATTTCACTAAAGTCAAAGTTAATTTCCTCTTTTCCTTCATTTCCCTTTCTCTGTGCCTCTCTCTCTCTCTCCCTCTATGCAAACTATTTAAATAATTTGCATTCTGTTTTAACAACCTAAAATTATAAATTTTTTGTACTACAAGATCCACACCACAAGTGTATTACAAAAATTCAACAACTCTTTCAATGAAATTATTAAAGAAAGGCAAAAATTTATGTGAAATCAAGCACTATACAAGAGAAATTGTTGGGAAACTTTTAAAACAAAAAATCTCTCAAAAGTTTAAACTGTGGAATTCATCTTTCAGCAACAACAACAATCATATGTGCATAATTTCGATTCCCAAACAAAATTTCTATCTTATAGAAATGAAAAATCACATAAAATAAATCGAAGAAAAAAAATAACAAATGTTAAATGAGCAGCAAGGATCAATACTTCCAAATAAATAATGAAAAATGCAATGAAAAAGGCTACTGGCATAATAGAACATATAAGAACACTTCAGGAAGAGAAAAACGACAGAAATGATAGCAAAATGACAGCAAAATAATAACGAATATTATTTCACTATAGCTTAATTCTAATACAAAAAAAAAATGCGAGAAAATTGGTAATCCAGATATGTTTCTGAATTTGAAACATATAACTTTTATCAGTATCTAAATTTATCATATTACAATCATTTTATTTCAAAAAAGGAAAGAAAAAACATGTAAAATACGCTAAAAGAAGAACTAGTTGAAAATGCACCTACTAAAAAATCATATACGTTAATATTTTCTAGCTTTCCTAAAAAATTTTTAATCTAAGGCAACTTCTTGCATAGCCTGTATGGTAGAACTGCTACCACAACTAATAATATCGCTAATATTATCCACATGTGATAGTGATGAAACTGCTTTTGCATTATCATTATTTCCATCTTTTTTTATATTACTTAGCACCAATGTTTCATTATTATTGTTGCTGTTGCTATTTCCCAATGCTTCATTTCTCTCACTGACTTCCGACGATGCTGAATCTTTGAGTTGTACAAATATTATTCCATTCAAAATATTTAATATTTCCAGTACACTATGTAATGAAGGACGATGGATCTGAAAACAAATTTTAACTATAATGAATCTGAAAACAGGATTTAATTTAGCTGACTTTAATTTAAATCATATTAAATCAATTCTATTTGATACATACTATTCAGTACTCATTTCAATTTCCGTAATGGATAAATGTTTGAAGCGTACAAGATCTAGTTTAAAATTCGATAATCATGTATCTAAAAAAAAACTAAAGAATGCTTTACCCTTACATCTGACATATTCAATTCCTGCCAGAATCCACTCACTCATCTTCATCTCTCAAAATCTTTCAAACTTGACCGAATTTCACATATCAAATTTTAACGGAAAACCGACAAACCTCGATTGGAAGAAGCTGTCCAATATTGTTAGAGCCTTGCCGATTAGCTTCATTGATACGTTTTTGAAAAGTGACAGCTTGTTGCGTCAAATGTTTCAAACACTCATTGCTTTCTTTCGTCTTTTCATGGTCACTGCCAAAGGTTTTTGAATAAATTGTAAATGTTTCCTAGAAACTTCTAATTTGCGTAATTTTCTTAATACCAAAATTTAATTATTCGAAATTAAATTAATTTTTGGTTCACAAAATTGAAAATCACTTCTGACATTTCGAACTTTCCAAGCTTCACTAACTTGTCTTCAAGAAAGGAACTGAAAAGAATACTTTAGAATGATGCCCATCAATTCAACCATTCTAAAAATTCTAAACTATCATACCTTTTCCATTTGCAGAGCAGTGCGGAAATCTCCACGACACGAATAAGTCCTTGCAAGCAAATGATATATAAGTGCTGTCTTCAAAGCTTGTGGTTCCAAGTAAATCAGATGCAACTTCAAAGCATTTAGAAGAAATTTCAATGCATCATCAAATTCTTGCACAGCATACAATATTACACCAATGTTACCATCTATTTCTGCCATGAATGGATGATTTTCGCCTTCAAGAGATCATAGAAATGAAAAATATTAGTTCCCAGCAGAACACGCTTGCTAAATTCATTAAAACAAATTTTATAGGACGGTAAAAAAAACTTCGGATTGTCCTACTGTCAAATTATGCTAACTTTGTGACACAGTTTTACACTTTTTAAAATATTTCACTTATTAGCACAGCTGTGCACAATATGAAATAGAGATAAACGCAAATGTGAACAATATGACGCAAACCAAATTTTTAACGTAGAATTTGAAAATAATTATACCGTGAATAAGCAGCAATAGATAGCGAGCTCGATACAGTAATTTCAGTGCAGCAGCAATGTGAAGATTTGCAAATGAAAAATGAGCAAGACTCAACTGAAACACGAAATTGGTTCAAATTAAATCTAAGCCAGCAATTAAAAGAAGATTTTTTTAATTTTGGCTGCACCTGGACTTTTGAAATAAATTTTCTTTTCACGTATTTAACTAAATTTCACTTCTTGGAAAGAAAAACTAGGCATAATGTGGTCGTGAATTCAGAAAAACGACAAATAGGATTATATATCATTGATTTAATTTTTAGCCGGAAATCCATATACAAAAAAATCCCCATATACCAGTGATCCCCAATTTTTTATTTAATCCAAAAATATTGAATTTTTCTCATACAATAATCTGAATTCTTCATCAACTAAAAGAAACTGGAAAAAGTAATTAATATAATGAAAAAAAAAAGACTAACATATTCGATAACGGTATTAGCACTATCTAAGCCATTACAACGCTCACTCATCAATGTTGCTTTATGTTGCTGTGACAGCGCTTCTGATGGATCACCAAGGATATATGAAAGACGAGCAAGTAAATGCATACATTGTACCATATCGGAATGCACCACACCATATACACTATTCATCAAATTAAGAGAATCCAATACTAAATCAAATCCAGCGCGTAATTGACCTGGAGATAGAACAGAAAAATCTATTATATTTATATTTATGCTGCACTGAATGAATATAATAAACATGCAACAAATGAATAACATTCTTTCATATGCTAAAGTTCTCTAACTAGGAGTATATTTCACTGAGTGTCTAATCTCGAAAAGAAATAAATTAAGATTCATTATCTTCATAAGTTTTCTTTCTCTTAGCTCTAACTTTAGATGATTTCCATGTATTGTTCAAAACAATGGACTGATTTGAATTAACTTTTGTTATCTCAAACTAAGCTATTCGTTTAGATCAGTAAATGACGAAATTAACAAACAATAATTGAAAAAAAAAGTAATAAAAAAGAACCTTGCTGTACTTTAGTCTGTCCAGAAAGGAACAAACTATGAGCATCCATGGCTTTCGGATCAACATGTTTTGTTTGGCAATATAAACTTTGAATATCATCTTCAACGAATAATTGCGGCTTTTTTCCTGCTTCTAAATTGTAATCCCGTAAAAGCATCTGAAAAGAAGCACGTATTTTATTTAATAAAAAACTCAAAAATTAAAATCAAATTGATTTGAATCGGCTTACTATTTATTTGCCCTAATTCAAAATAAATTTTTCTCTCCAATACTTTTTTCAGAAGTAAAATAGACTAAAAAAATTTCATTTCCAAATTTCGCAAGAAAAAATGCGAGCATTCCATATTATGCAGAAATCATTCGTGATTAAATCATAAATGATGTGCCACAAGAACTATCTTACCAATTCGAAATGATACCTGAATTCCCATCATTTGTGCAAAACGACGTAAGCAAGAAGTTTTTTGAATTCCAATTGTGGATAAATATACATCAATATTTTCTTCATTAATTGTAAATGCGTAATAAAAATCAACATCTGACTTGACTCGTTCCCAAAGCCTATTTGATGACATTTGAGCCCAGTCATCATTTTCTTTGCCACTACTATTGATTTGCTTCCGACGCTTCGATGATCGTGATTTTCTAACACCACTCATTGATACTGAGACCTGAACATAACTTACCAAATTCATTTTAATTTACAACATCAGTTTTTGATGAATAGATTATTTACTCACAGTGTTACAACAACATTCATTGCAATGGATGCACTCTTTTAGATTTGTACAGTTCAATTATGACGAAAGGAAATTGGAGAGGAAATATTTAAAATTTAAAAAATGCTTAAAAAGAAACTAAGAAGCAAAAAAAACCAACTTCTTCATTAGACAGTGCTAGAGGTCCAGTTGATGAACTCAGGAAACAATTAAGAAAATGTGATATTGCCGTTGCTGTAAGCGCTGATGATACCTGTTGCAGGTAACTCCGGAAGATATGTTTTGCACATCGACATAACAATTCAGTAATACAGATAACCTGAAATTTTAACTAATTAACAGTCAATGAGATGCACAGTATAGGCAATCTGGTATATCAAATATGATTTCCAACATAAAAAACGTTAAAAAAAAAAAAAACGAAAACCTATATATAGTTAATAACACATTGACTACTTACTTTAAGGTAAGTTAATTGTTTGATATTTTGGATATATTTCGTTAAACTACCCAGATATCGAATATTAATGCCGCGTGAATGTAACGAATCACTGAGCGATGCACCGTCTAGTGGCACTATCGCACGTTGCAAGCAGTCACGAACAAAATTTGGTAATTGCTACATGAAATATTTGCTATGATGAAAATAATAATATAAATTTGAAGGTGTTGACAATTATGGAATATTTTTAAAACTAGCAGAATTATTAGCTCATCTCGTGCGTAGATACTTTATATAACATACAATTAATTTGTCAGATCAATATTACTCTACAAAATTACTGAGCAAAAGACAGTAATTCTAATCTTATGAACAACAAAATATTTTCTAAACATCAAAATATTCAACAAAAAAAGATAAAGTGTGTGTGTATTGTATACTTGTGCGACTAGAAATTCAGCTGCTTCAGCAACCAGATGTCGCTGTTTTGTAATATCCTCATTCTCAGCATGACGCACTGTTGAACAGTAACAATCCGGATTAAATCTGATATCAAATGCATCCGTACGAATTGATCCTACCGCTTTTGCTGCCTTTGCCATTATCTTCAGAATAACAAATGATAACTTTTCCTCAGAAGACAATCTTTGAATAAATATAAAAATCCCAAAATTAGGATTGCTTAAAAATTTTGATCAAAATAAAACTGTCACAAATCTAAATGGTCCTAATATTATATGCTTAGAGTAAAAAATTATCAAAGCATTAACCTGGTCAGATATTTCTTTGTCCAAACTGTCCGCTTTCTTTTTATCACTATCAATAGCCTCTTCCATGATTTTTTTCGCTGTTTCGGTTTCCAGCAATGGCATTCCATCAACTTTCATATCAGCAACTACTTCATTCTGTAAAAAATGATGAAAACACGACAATTTCAAGTTCCAATTCCGATTACCCAGAAAATTAAATAGGAGGAACTTGAAAGGATTAATAGGACCCAAATACTGTTTTCAAAAACAAGATAAGTCATTTATATAACAATCGCTTTAAAATAATATAATACCTTATAATAATATTAATCAAATTTGACATTCAATTTCTAGATTTTTAAGTCAGCTTCTTCGCTGTTTTAAATTAATCGGAAACTAAAAACACTGCTGCAATTTTCCGGTCTAAATTATTTGATATAATCTTATAAAAAACAGAAAATTTTCAAGAAATCCTCTTTAGGTACATACGGTATAAAAATAGAATTAAAGCGAGTATAAGAACGAAAAAAATTAGGCATATCATTCTTATCATTGGATAAAATTGACAAATATTTGGAAAACTGATAAATACTGGAAGATTAAAGAATGAAAAAAAATTCTTCTTAATAAATAACCCCATTATTAAAAAAATACTAGAATTAAAATAATCCAATTAAAATACCTTGATTTGGCTTATAATTGTATCCTCTTGTATCATTTCGAATCCATCCACTTTTAGAGTACCATTTTCATTCTGTTTCACTTCATTTGCACCATCATCACTATTGTCCGCTGCTAACAATCCCAGTCTAATTTGTTGCACGTGATATGCAGCTATACGAATAAACATCAAGTAACGGCATCTTCAAAAAAAATGAAAGATTTTAAAATTTAATTAAAACTAAGATGAAATTAACAGATTACGCCAAAAGTTGCACATCACGTAACCTAAATATACAGTAAACATCATTTAACAGCAATATAAATGTATGCTGCTTTAACAACATCTAAAATGATGTAGATCAAGATCCTCTCTTTACGAGAGCAAAAACATAAAAAATTATGAGAAAACAAAAAACGAACTCAACGAAAGCCTCAATTAATTCCTGCCTCAGCGAAGCAAGCTTATGTGGGAATGCACGCGGATATCCGTTTGCCTTACAAATATCCGTTACTTCGGCATCTTCAAAATAATTTACATCTGGCGGAAAAGTTCTTAATAAATCTAAAATATAATGTCGTGAATCGTTTCCAACAATACCCTGAAAACAAGTAATAATTAACAAACTAATGCTACTGTTCTTTGACAGTAACAGCTTACATTTTCTTTTCTCTGTTTATTTTAATGTTATTCATTTCGAGAATTTTCATAAATTGAACAACTCTATCCGGCACGTCATTACGAATCAAATTTCCTTTATGCTTAGGACAGCGAGTTAATTTGTTCTCAGGACTAATTTGGCTCTTATTTCCGGGAATACAACTCATATTTTTTAGCAATCTTATTTGCTCATTTTTAAATTTATACTACGCTCCACGCCATTTTAAGAATATCTTGTAAGAAAAATGATTGAGCACTGAGTTATAATGATCAATCAGTTTATCCATTTCTAAACTTCAAAATTTCTTAGTACTTTGAAACGAAATCTATCACATTGTACTGAGATGAAAAATGCTTGGCAGCTCCAAAAAAAAAAGAAAGAAAAAACAACATTTTGTTAGTTTGCTTTAATGGATAATATTTCTAATGCAATTGAAACGTCAACAACATACTTTAGTTTCAAAGGATGAGCACAGTTTAACGATTTTTCTATCATCCTTGCCACTATAGACTTCATGAGGCAAAATTTTCAACTGTTCTGCTGGCTTCGATAATAAATCACAATATTCCTATTAAAATATTTGATAGACAACTAAGTATCAACATTTTGAATAAAAAGTCAATTAAGTTCAAAATTCTTTTTTTTGTAGATTCATTTAAACATGCATACTTTTTATGCATAAAATATGAAAAAAATATTCCTATCGATATCAATCAAAATGTAATTTATTCCACAATTAAATCCTATGGTTTTTATTTTTTATTTGAAATTTGAAAAAAAACGATTACCTCAGAGCTAACAACTGTTTTACCGAAATCGATCGATCCATAAACAACGCTTTGCTCCTGTTCTCTCTCCAAAATACCTGGTATGATTGACTGTGCAGTCACTCTGCAATCCACTTCATCCATCAGTTAATCAGATGAACAGAAATGATATAGAGCATAAATAGAATATAACGCTATGTGTTGATATTTACAAGAAAATATTTGTTACGAGAAATTTTAAGTTGAAACAGGAAATATTATAAGTAGCTATAAGGATTTTATCTATATGAGTAAATATTAAATTAAATCCTTCCCTAAAAATAGGCTTCACTATCTGATCAAGGATATCCTTTATAATATTAAAAATTACCGAAATCCCTTGTAGTCAATTATAACCATGCCTAAAGTAAACAATTTTGGACTATCAAGCTGCGCATAGGCTCGTACACCTTGCAAATCATTCGATGTTGCTGCATGAGCAGCTGCATCACCTCCAAATTCCTGTAATCACAAACACTGTTACAATTATTTGGTACCCAAGCTTCATCCTACTGAGTAAACCAACCATAAGTCAACAAAATCATTTCAAAATACGACGGAATTCCACGTAGACTAATGGAACTTCATAATTTTCAGGATCACCGAAATGTAGAATATACATTCCGAAAATTTCAAAAGCGAAATAAGAAATCGAAAATTATAATATTAATTACAATATAATAACAAACCAACTTTGTAGTGATCTTTAACGTCAAACCCAAGCGAAAAGAATATGTTATTCCATATGTACATATGTGTTCGTGGTTCATCTGCCGGATTTATTGCAACGACGTTCCCATCAACAACTGCCATCGCTCCCAGAAAACAAATATACCATAATTCGAAGAAATGTTAAAGTCCAGCAAACATAAGAGCCATTTGGACAACATAATGATCAATAAAATTTCTTCAGTTCCTTATCACAGTATTTTTCCAAGAAACTCCAGTATTCTTCCTTGACTTAACCCTCCCCCCCATAAAGCAATCCCTAAACAAAAAAAATCTTCGGTAACCCCTTGAACTAATTAAAAGGCCATTAAATTATTGCTACTAATAACCGATGCTTCAAATAAGACATGAAAATCACTTTAATAGCAGCAGAAACGAAGTCGCTGTGAATCTTAAAGATAGCTCTTTCCCGAATGAGTCGTTCACCGAGTGTTTCACGTGGTAACTCATGGGTCGTTTGTAGTTCTTCGTTCCAATCACGAATTTGTCCGGGAATATGATCTTCAAGGCCAATTTTATGAGGTTGCGTACAATCTTCTGCACGAATTCCATCTTCGGTTTGCTCGAATATCGGTGCTACCCATGAATTTACCTGTAAAAGAATTATTAACATTCATGATCAAGAAATCAAGTAAAAATCTTGCAAGCAATCTTCTAATTTTTTAATCTCGATTTGCACAGAAATAAAAAACTGTAATTTCTAATTCAACTACTAGGAACGCACATAACCGCCGCTTATCAAATTTGATTTACTAGGCCCGAAATGAATAGGTTACATCACCATAACAGGAGGGTACGATACCTTCACAGATGCAAGCAGATAAGTAAGGTTTATGCTGAGAAATAACGACAAGCCTTAAAAAATTCAATTTTTAGACGAAATTGAGAAATTCTAGAAAAAATGCTCTCCAATTTCGTTACTTAAGAATTTTGCCAGTGATACCTGATATGGTGTAGGCAATCGCTCAAAAATATGCTTTTCGGAACGTTTTTTTAAAATCAATGCAATAGTTCGTTTAAATGAAACACTGATCGATGAAAGCAAATCCAACAGTGAATGATGAACAGTTCTATGCGATGGTGAGGGTGTTGGTCGAAAACCTGCATCGGTTGTTGCGTTCACATAAAAGCCTTTCGTACAGCAAGTTATGTGATAACGTCGTCCCTCACGTGTATCAACCATTAAATATAGAACGTCGCCCTATATGTTGGCATAGGTTTATACTGTTAGTAGAACGATGTCAAAAATTTCAAGTTTTTAAATATTAATATTTTGAAACTTTTAAATCCTACTTCTTTACTAGTAATTGATAACTTATCAATTTTGGAAATGATTCTTTTGAAGACAAACCTTCAATTTTCGATGTCCTGGTGGTGGATTAAACGGTGAAATTGCCAAACTTTTCAACGCTAACACATGATCCTTCATTACTGGTAGCAGTGGTATTAACGGACGTTCCTTATATCCTGGCAGAATATAATCAGGAGGTGAACATTCTAATGATCTAAAAAAAGTAGTATTTCTCACTGTTACTTTTTATATTTTCCAATTTGTTCACAATTTACGCTTTTAAACAATAACTTCGACAATTCAGTGCTTATTCATTGATGTTATGCATTATGATACTAAATTTATACTACAATACTGTCTGACAGCTCAATGATAGCAAAAATTACATGACATTTTTCATATAAGAATTGCAATGCAATGAAAAACTTACTTATCACCGTTTTTTTTACGATCACCTAATGTCATTGAAGCAAGATATGACAATGATGCACCATCAGTACCATTAACAGCTTCAGACATATCAAGCGAATGAATTAGATCACGAACATGTCGAACATGAATTCGAGCTTCTCGGGTTGTATACGGTTCTGAAATAATCATAAAATGATTATATTTAATAAATTAAAACAAAATTTTCAGGAAAATCCGATATTATTCGATGATGCATTTCACTACAAAAATCACTTCACTATATCATAGCTCTCAAATATATGGAAATATCATAAGTATTACTAACTTACACTTGTTTCGATAGCGATGCATATGCATAGATTTCAAAAAAAATTGGCTTTATATCAACAATCTATTAAATAATTTCCACTAAATGTTAACTTCCAAGAAATTCTCAACCAAAGTACATTGAAACGTAAGAAGCCATATTCTTGCCTTCGATAACTTTCAATACAGATCCATCTGTAAGACCAGCAACATTTTTTAGTTCGATGAAATGATCCAATGAAATACCATTTAACTGCAAGCTGAAACAAGTACGATGACACGTTGCTTCACGTTCTAGCAGCACTTGATGTAGCTCCTGCACCATTTCACTTGAATTTACCTGAAAGAATTGCTTTTCCTTTCAACTAACAATATGTACAACTGTTAACTTCCTAACAATTTCTATTTATTAAATCAATGTTTCGTTTTGTTTTAAGCAATCTCTTAATTTAATGAATAATTTCAAAATTACGAATAACACAGAATTCCGGGAAAAAAGAGTTGAATCACGAATAACACGGAATTCCAGGAAAAAGAAGAGACAGAGTTCCACGAAAAAAGAGTCATCAAGATCAAAATCTAGGAACTCGATAAAGATAAAATTAATTATTCTTATTTAATATAAAGCAATTCATTAGTGCACACTTGTAAATCGAACGGTTCCGCTCCAGGCGCAATAATGCGGATACGAAATGTTGTATCATCAGGACATGATACCTCATCATCGTTACCAGTTTTTTCCGCTGCTGAAAATAATATGAAATGTTCTTCTGCAGCATCTCTATGAATGCAAAGATTTCTTCAACAGAATCACAGAAATTTTTGTCTATAATTATTTGGAGGAAATTTTCAATTAAAATTTCCGCAAAATCTGGAGAAAAATAGAATTTCGGAAGTGCAAGGACAAAGAAGCAGAAATAATTATTTATTTATTGCGCTTTATGAAGTTTCATTCAGACATTCTTCTGAACTTATTTTGTTAACGAGATCGCTTATCAAAACAAATAATCTTTTGAAATAATTTAAAAAAAAGTCCCAGTATAGAACTTTTTTATTACTTTTTTACTTACATTTAATTATTGCGACATAGCATAGCAAGTAAATGATGAATATCATAGCAAAAATTTTTTAAAAATTTTTGCCTAATATTTGTGAAGGAATATTAGCCACTGTGATTCTAAGTTTCATTGTGATTGTAAGTTGTAAACTATAAATCAGTGAGTTTAGGTAAATGTAACGCAGATTGATGAATGGTGATTCCAAGGTATTTTTTTACTATTGTTATATGATAATGTTAATGAGGAGTTGTGAAATCACTAATTTCATTTTTTACATTCTATTTTACAACAGAAATGCAACAGTAATTTGCAATTTCATCTATAGCTCATTTTATACATTATTAAGCATAGCTATTCGTTATTTTCTTTTTTTTTTTCTATAAAGGAAAGGAAAATGAAACTGAAACAGCAACTGATATTTTTGATGAAAAAACTGAAAAATATAATTAAGAAATGGTGATTCACTTGTATGTTTTTACATTGCTCCTGATCATTTCTTTTCCACCATTCAAACAACAAGTAGTCATTATTTTGAGGTAAAAAAATTGCCTTTATCAATGATCTGATAATTAATTATTTCCGAAATTTTTATTCTGACTATAGTATGATCTCATCATATTGATTTTAGAATCTACCGATGCAAAATAATATCTAAGAAATATTTAATGGGAAACAAAAAAGAAGGAAGGAATAACCTGGAGAAATGGCTCCTTCCTCGACTGGTGTTAATGATGAATCGGGTGATGATATCTCATGATCAGAATCTTTGGCAGAATTGAGCGGTAAAATTTCCTGACCACTGCCCGATAATGCCTGAAATTTGTTCGTAAAATTATTGCAAAAAATAACCGAATGAAGGATTTATCAATGATTAAATTCGTCGACTTAGTAAATGCAAAATCATGTATTTCTATAATAACTGGTAAATGAAAATGGTCCAAAAATAAAAATTATCAAATCTGTCAAAGATAAATTTGTCCAACTATAAAGTCATGCTACTATTCCATTTAACTGCAATTAATTTGAAATTTAATTATGGTAATAATTACAAAAACTTACAAACTTATAAAAATGTGTGTGAGCTGTTTTTTTTTTTGGCGAGATTAATAATCAGAAAATTACATTACGGAACAAAACGAGGAAGGATGAAAAAAAAAAAAAAAGAGAAAAACAATAATAATATAAAATGTTTCATTTTTTCTTCTTTGCATATTTCACTTTTTCAATTGTATTTTTCAACATTGTATACTCTCCTTCCTCCTTTACTTCAATTGTATCTTTTCTCTCTTATTTTAACAAACTTTAATCCATAAGACATCATGCAAATTATATTAGAGAAATGCAGAGAGAACAAATAAAGAGTAAATAGAAAGGATGTTTCCATGTTTATTTCTTTTGCGGGAAAAGTAATGAAATTAACAAACATTGAATTTAACAAAAATGACAAACAATGCGAAATAAGTAAAAACACACACGAAACAGACATTTTTGGATTGATGCACAGAGATAAACAAGTACTGAGAATGGAAAAAATAGAACAACAACCTTGACAGTGGAAGGAAGAAGAACTTCAGGTGAACAGACAGGTCCATTATCCTCGCCCATTGCTTCCTGAAATAACACAAATACAGTGTTTTTTTTACAGTCTTTTCAATCATTTCAACTATCAAAACAAACAGAGAAAGTCGACTTTCAAACAAAAAAAAAAAAAAAAGAGAAAAATTACAAAATAAAAAATGATTCAATCATTCACTTAAAATTTGTAGCATCAATTTTTTTTTAGCTTTTCACAGTTATCTTTGATCTTTGTATTTTCATTCCAAAATTTCAGAGAAATAAAAAAATACAAATAAATAATAATTGTTAGGAAGGAAAAAGTTAAAAATATTCACAAAATAATTTTATGAAAAGATTTTTCTAAAAATTTTTTGAGTGAATTAATTTATTTACTGTCTCCTCTTTCCCTTTATTTGGGCAATTTCTAAAGCAAACAGAAAGAATTCAAATAAAGCAATAAATGTACAAATAATATTTCACGTTTCTAAATGATATTTCACGTTTCTAAATGATATTTCACGTTTCTAAATGACAAAACAGAGTATGCATTAAATACATGAAGAAATGAAGCAAACGTGCAACAATGCAAAAATTTCGCACCGACTGAAATATGCAAAAAACGAATAGCACGCAAAATGAATGACGCAAAATGAGATGACGTCGTCGCAGACAATTGAGCGCATTGGGACAGCCCTTAACAGTGGGCGTGGCGTTATCTGTTAAGCTGGGAAAAGGCTGAATGTCCGTGCGGGGACAAACATGCATACACACGCACCAATCCATGTAAGCACGCATGCCGAAGTTAGAGAAGACTGGGAGAAATTCTGAGGTTTCCCCACCTCTCCTGAATACACCGGGAGTGGAGAATCGGTTACGCAGTCTATTATTCGGCAACTGACATCCTACCGAATACCTTCACGTCCGTGTGGACTCAC
>JARVGP010000485.1:6531-43156 GCA_029876185.1 Mansonella ozzardi | reverse complement strand
TTTTTTTTTTTTTTTTATTTTTTTATTTTTTTTTTTTTTTTTTTTTTTTTTTTTTGATTTTAGTTTTGAAGTTGCTATTTTAAATTTTGAATCAAATCATAATTAATTATAAACATCAGGAAATAAATATTGGTTCACAAAAGCAACAACAATAAATGCAGCAAATATGATATTACAAGAGCAACAATAAAAATAACAACAGCAGCAATGTATACTGCCGTTAGTGGAAATTTCCCAACGTCGAGCACTGTGTTCATTATGCGAATTAAAATTTGAAAATTTTTTTGTCCAATGTTCGCATGAAACTGGCATATGCTTGATTAATCCGGATTCTTCCAGTAATTCCAGAAGTGCTCTTCAACATAATGGTTTTATTATTTCTTATAGAGATTGCATTTGCTTTAATGCTAAAATTTACTTTATTGAAATCTTACAAAATAAAAAATGTCGCTTACTAGGTAAGAAAAATAATTTAAAAATCACAACAAAAATGAAACACTGAAAAAATAAAAAATGTATTTGTCTAGAACATCTCCTGCTAATACTGGTATATTTGCGTGTGCATTTGTTTTATGATTGGAAATTTTGACAATTTTGATTGATAATCATAAAAATGTCGCAAATAATGCAAAGCATTGATGATTTTTCATTTATGATCAATGGCTAAAGCTGAACTGATCGGAATTATTTGCTAACTAAATCGCAGATGAAACGGAATTTCGAAAATAGTTGACATAGTGCGCATCTTTGAGAACTATTATTCTATAACCGATATGCATGCATTTGTAGGACAATCAGCAACAATAAATTTGGCTTCATTGAAAAGAGTTTGAATTGAATTAAGTTGAGTTGGTAGAATAAGTCATTTACTTATCAATCAATCATTTTTAATTCTGCATATCATATGCAGCAATAAATAAGTAATAAACATTTAAAAAACATATGTACAAAAAGTTACTTAAAAAAACAGACCGAAAACGTTGCCGACTAAAATTTGTTAAAAATTGATGCGTTTTTAAACCACAAAATTTCTTTGATTGCTGTGCAAAGCATTTATCATGCATTATGATACTTCTAAAATATCAATTATATATTAATTGAATCAGTATTGATTTTTCATTTTACGTAATACAACATTAGGAATTTCTATTATCAGAGATTCCTGTGATCATTCATTCATTCCTTATGATAATTTCAAATTAAAAAACACTAATTCCTTCAATAAGGCGCATTTTATTAGATTCATACATCATTGATCATTTCCAGTTTTTGCCATGTTACAACAATAGTACCATGTTCAATTTCATTTTTGAACTAAATCATTCTAAATATTTCTACCGTAATCATTATCGCAAAAGCAGTGTTGTTACCAATAATTCTCAATTACAGCAAATGTTCTAATTTTCCTCACTAACTTGCATAAATCGCCAAGATGTTCGTTGACCATCTGTATACCACTGTCCAATAGTCCTAATGCAGTTTGATGCAAAACTGCTGTTTGCTTTGCGCATAGAATTACAACGTCATTGCCATGTTTTGACCAACACGGTACAATGAATGATAAAAAATCACCTGAAATACTCGATAACTTGGTATGGCATTCTGTGGTGGTATACTGTATGAACAGTGGCCTAGCTGCTTATTGCGATTAAAAGTCGATACAAACCAGTGTTGTAATGATATGCATCGCAAATATTTGTCCATGAAACTTGACCTTTCAACAGAATACGCCCAATGATTTGATCACCACAACTATTTATGCAATTTGCAAATTCATCATTTAGCCTAAAATTTCATTTTCGCATAAAACAATTATTCATGTCAAAAAATTAGATAAATTAGTTATTCTATTAAAATTTAGATACAATCAATACATATAATTAAACGATTAGAGAGAATTATATTATATCAGTAAAATACTTAAAAAATGCTAAGTTAAAAGAAGTGCCCAATTAATTACTTTGTCGAGTAGGATTGGATTTAATATATAGTTTTTTTCTTCGAATATTTTGGAATTCTTTTACCTCCGGCAAATAACTAGTAATATTTGAACTAATAATGTAGCTTTAACAGCTACTTTGATGACAAAAATAGCATTGATAAGAGATTTAGCGTTCTTCTCCATTCCACACTAACTAATGTTGTTGAAAACTCCGATTTTCTGCGGTAATCTACGATTTTGATACATTCTTCACAGTGATCTGTCAAACACCCTCCATATGTGGAATAGGAAGGATACTTCTTTGTGACGATTACTTAATTTTTCACTTAATTACTTCATGATATACTATTTGGCACATTTTAAAGTTCTATTATTCTTGCAATCATAAATATTCTACTTGCCATTGCAAGAATGTTTAATTTCTCAACTGATAACATACATAGTGAAAAATCGAACATTATTCATATTGCAATAGTTCATATGCTATCGAAATTAAGTAATAAAGAGTGAAAAGAATTAATTTGCATTCACAAAGCTAAAATTACTGTTCTCAATTAAAAAAAGCTAATTGCAGCTTGTCATTCAAATCAGTTAAGTAGGAAAGGATACTTGCAAATATTTTCAATTCGTTGAGCAATGCTATTGATACGATGATGTGAAATCTTTGGAAGGCCAATTAATATAGTATGCAAAGGTGTCACAAAATCTTTGATCCAATAATCGTTTACACCCAAAATATGCGCCATTCCATTCATCTAAAATTAAATAACTTTAAATCTCAACCAAAACTTTTGATGCTAATAAATCTCTGAAAACTAACAAATTTTTTGAAAAATTCATGTACAAATTCACTAATTTAATAAGTTTTAAGCTAAAAAATCCTGCCATAGCTAACGTTGCCATCTTTGCATCGTAGCATGCATGCAAATCGTTGATGGGAAATAACTAAAATCTGAAGACATGTCAAATAAAATTGCAAGAAGAAAAAATAATTCTTCAATTTCATCGTTATTATCTTTCTTTATTTATAGTTGATGCTTACAATTATGGAAATCATTGAAGGATCATCCTGAAATTAGAAAAAATGAGGAAATAAATAGTCGAATACGAGTGATTAATAAGCTTGTTTCACATTGCTTATCATATTTAAGTTTGATAATTTACATAATTTGATTTTGCCAAATTTTGAAAAAACTATGCAGTGGATAAAACGGTTAAATTAGTTACATGGAACTGATGTTAATGAAATTAGAAATGTCCACTCCTTACGTTCCATGGTTTTATCATCGTCAGCCATTGTGATAGCACTAGCAGTATGATTAATAATAGCTACATTTAACCTTTTATTAATCTCTAAAAAATGTAATTAAAATAAAAAATGAAAATGCTTAGACTGGCTATGTATCGTGTTCGTTTTTTTTTTTTTTTTTTGTTAAAAATTAGCAAGCAATAAAATTAAAAGTTATAATAAAGAATTCGATTTTCGTAAAAAGGAAAAATTTGATAAAATGAAAAAATTTTCCAAACAACCAAGCCTGATATTACGCTATTAATATAAGCCTCGTGAAATATTTTACATTTCATGGCCACGATATCGGAATAATATCAGGTGAAGAATTAATAAAACTCTATAGAGCATATTACTGGAAGGTCTGAGACATATACATTTCAAACGTATTTCATACATTTCGTAGAGTGACAAAGATTTTTTTTTAAAAAAAAGTGTATCAAATTGTGAAATTTTTAATTAAATGTAGAGAAAAGCAGGAACGCACAGAGTTTATTGAGCAAACATGAGGATGCATTCACAATGAATTTGACGGAATCTAAACTATCCAGAGGTCCCGAGGGAAAAATTCAATCTGCTAAGAATTTGTCTGTTGAATAAAATGAGAGACTAGTAAAGATGATTAAATGTAAGCATTTAAAATTTATTGTTCCTTCTGTTACTCTCTAAAATTACTTCGCTTTTATTTCATTATTGCAATTGAATCACTCGATGAAATATTTACTACGCATTTATATTTGTTACAACTCTTTTATTGATCGGGAATCTTTCAGTTTTCCTCCGGTAAACTTTGAATTTTGTTAAATAATACCTATCACACTGACAGAATCACAAAACACAAAGATTTCGATGGGATTTACTGCAGGAAATGCCCGCATTTTTTTTCGTATCCTCGTCTTTTCTTAGCTATTTCCGACTGCTTAGTTTATGAACAAATATTTATGCTTAATGCAGTTTTTAGAAAGCTATAAGTTTTAAATTTCAGTCAGAAAACCGAACACTTAATGAGGTTTCAGAAAGTCCTAGAACATCCGAGAAAATAACTAGAAAAATCATTTAAATCCTTGATTTGAAATCTTTTTTTTTTTCACAAAAACAGCTTGCAACATTAAAATTGGGTGAAAATTTTCAGCGAAACTTTTAAGAAAATGAAATTAAATTCGAATAACTGTTTTGAATGTGACCTCTAGCAAGAGAATTCATCTTGAAATAATCCTCTTCTACTTTCAGCCCAAAGCTAAATCACTGGCCCTAAATCTTACGTTTATAGGGTTTCAATCTTAAAAATTTCTTTTCACTTGAATATTATTCCTCTAGGTAAATGTTCTTTTAACTAAATTGAATCAATTTGAATAATGTAATTATTTCAATTATTAATTAAAAATATACTTTTAATGTTAGATAATTAATAAGTAGTCTTTAAATAAGAAATTTTCTTAAACTTTTTTCTTTCAAATTCTGTTTGGAAGGCATCATTTTTTTTTTCCTCAGTGCAACAGCAAAAGTTTTATTCAACTTATTATTCTATTTTTCTTTGCGAAAATAACGATAACCCGCATAGATCAAGCAATTCAAGCAATTAATAAAGCTGAATATCAGTGATTAGGTGGAAAAGAAATACACTTGAACTAATTTGAAAAATTAGTGCACTCAATATTTGAAGCAATTTTAAAACGGAAACGATATTATGATATGAGGTCTAGCATTCTGTATTAAATTTCGAATTATTTGTAGTGATATTTACTACTGCCAGTGCTGGCAGTAGTAAATATCAATATTTTCAATTTCAAATACCACATCCTCAAATATAAGCACATCTAAATCAAGCAGATTTCTATCAATTTAAATTGGCAGAAATTTGGGCCAGATTAAATATAACTCCAAAACAAATGATTGGAATGAAATATTGGAAATTTATAAAATAACAAATCTTTTTAGCTGTTTAACTGGAATAGAAAAAGAATTATTAGCAAAGATTGTATTGCAACCAAAATAAGAAATGAATGCCTTTTTATTTCCCTTGTCCTATTCAGATTTTTTTCTTTTCCAGCCTATTTACCCGATTAACAAATTGAAAGTTATTTTTTTCTTCATTTGATCACTTTCCATTTCATCAATTTGAACTATTAACAATATTACTGCTAATATTGTCGCATCGCATTAATCTATTTATTTTGAAAAAAAATTATTGATGCATAAATCATTAATGTTCCAACATTGTGTAAAGTTATCTTAGCTTAACTTCCTCACAGTTCTATTTCCCTGTTGTACAAAGATTTTTTAGTATTTATAACGCACATTTTTCTTCATATTATGGATCTCCATCTATTATCATACCCACGAATGTTATCATCTTTAATTTAGAATAATGCAAAAAGTTTGTGCTGCAAATTTCCTATCCCATTTTCAATCATGCTTAAATTCTTTTCTTTTTTTTCATGATTTCTCTGTCAATTTTCTGTAAAATTTTCCTTTCAGCCTAAAAAAAAGGGTACGATAACAGATTATATGAAAGTTTTTCTTTTCATATTAAAACATTTGAAGAACAACCATTCTGACATCGAAACATTCAGTAAAGGAAAAAACCGTACTGTTTATACAAAGTGAATTTCTTTTTTCAGACTGGATTTACAATTTCGATTCCCTGCACTAACTAAATGCTCATTTATTGTTTTTATGAGATTTGCGATAGGTGTTCTGAATAAATGTGAATGTCATAGAAATGACAGACTTTAGGACGAATTGTCAGAATAATGCATCGTGAATTTATTAATTAATTTCACATAGCAATCAACATAATAGACTAGCTACTGAAAGATTGAAAATTATGTCGTCTTAAGAATTGTCAACAGTGAGATAATACATTAATGTGCTGATTCAGTAGAGTTCAACATCAAAAGCACATTTTGCAATTCAGTCAGATAAAGCTGATGATTGGATATTCTCAGTTATCGCTAATCGAGCAGCGGTACAGTTGAACGATGAAGATGTTAGATTTGATCTGACCATCACTGTCTCCTTTAAATTTCAACAGGAAACTTCAATTGTCTTTAACAAGTTCAATGGCACACAAATCTTTATTGGTAACTTTGGAAGTTTCAAATAATATGAAATAAAAAGAAGAGGATAACTGCACAATAAAAAAACACATATGAATGTATTCAATAGCATCATTTCAATAAGTAATTAAAATATAAAATATAAAGTTTGAAATCAAAAAAAAAGAAATATGCAAATGAAAAATCAATACTACCTACACATCCAAATGTATGATTAACTGAAAACATTTGATCGATAATCTACTGGCATTCATGATACTGTCACATGTCAGAAACAAATATTCTAGGCTCACTAGAAAAAGAAATAAATTTTCATAAAGAAATAAGAAAACTAATCCTTCGTATGCTATTGATTAGATCGAAAGAAGGAAAACTGAAATGAATGTAACTAATCTAAGTATATTTACATTTGATAATTTCCCCTTTTGTATTTTTAATAATATCCTACTGTCACTCTTAACTGGAATAGAAGGAATAAAAATATCAAATTATCATCGATTTTCTAATCTAATCATGCAAATAATATTATAAATTCAATTTCACTTGATTGTTTAAAAAAAAAAAAAACCTCAAATACACATAATTATCAAAAAAGGCACAAATTGTAGAAATGGGAAAATTAAACAATGTCGGAGTGAATATAAAGTTAAGGCAATCTATTTCAAGGAAGATGAACAATAGATAATGAATGATATGAAGATGGAAAAGAAGTGATGAAGAAATTTTGATTACAAATTCTTTCTTTGAAAACTGAATATATAAAACAATTTTCGGAAACTATTTGAAAAACTGCAAATCTAGATATTGTAATTGCATTGATGGTACTACCTTTTATTTGCGTGAATTTTAATCATATAATTTTATCATATAGACAAATTAGCTAACGAATTACTGGCAGAGACCTAACAGTAATCAACAAATAACTTTTACTACAGCAAGTAAAATTTAGTAATCTCATCACTATTTGGTAGTAGATTCGGAACTATGTTTGTGAAACTTAAAATGTATTTCAGTGACTCATAATTCATATTAAAATTCGCAATCTTCGATCGTCTCAATCAGGATGAAATTTGGAAAGTATCATTTCAATTTGCTTTTTTGTTCATAATAATAAAAATTTTCTTTTGTTTGCAAATTAAAATTTAGAAGCTGCAGGGAAAGATAAATATAAACAATTAACTTAAATTCCAGAAATAGATAACAATATGATGTTAAATCTTTCTCATCATGGAAAACAGTACGATAATCATGCTATTTCGATTTCCCTAATAATTTTGCTTAGAAGAGAAACAAATATAATAAAATAGGCAATGTGTTTATTATAATAGAAAAAATGAATATTTTGGGGTGAAGAAAAAGATAAACCCGAATCGTGAACAAATGACAACGAAAAAGGAAACATAATTGTGACAATAAAAACCAGTCATGTATGTAAGAAAATTTCACTTAAAAATCATTTCTTTGCATATCTTGAACAAAACACAGACAACCGGTTGAAACTATACATTATAATAAGCGGTAGGTGATTGCTGTACATGAGGCATGTGCGACTGAGAATATGAAGGCCTTAATGTCCTCTGATCATAAGCAAAAGGTAACATCCCCGTACCATAAAATAATCCTTCTTCATATTGTTGATGTGATGACTGATTGGCTGAGAACAACCAACCAGCTTGCATTGCTGTCACCTAAAACAAACATTTAATATCAAAACATCATATAACACCACACTGTAGTTTGATATTCTTTCGTAAACATATAAATCTTACACTAATATCAAACAATATTGAATTAAATCAGCGGCACGACACATAACAAAGCTTTTAGAAAGTTACAAAAATATTTTTTTACCATGTAATTTCAACAAATCCAGACGAATTAACAAAATAAAGTAGCAAAATATTGTTACAACGGCTAAATTACATTTTTTGAGTGTTCTTGAGATTTATATTTTCACTGAAAAATTAAACAATCATTAAAAAAGTACCATTTGTGGTGGACTACATCCAATACCGTTATGATGGTCGGAATAGGGTGAAAGCATAACAGATGATGATTGGAGTACTGCATTTTCCTGATGACCAGCAGTGGCCTGAGTTACAGCAGTTCCACGTATTGCTATTGTTCCACCGTGAACTGCGGCTGTTGTATCATGCGGCGATGGTGTCGTGGAATAATTGGAACCGTCAGAATTCGGTGGAGTAAGTGGATTTGCTGCAGTTGCTGACTGCACTGTCACTGCAGCTACTGCCAAAGGAAAAGCTGGTGATGGATTCTTTTTGATGATTGTCCTCTGAAGATTTATTTATAAATTTCAAACTTGTTTTTTTAAATTTCGGTTTTATATAGGTTTAAATTGTACAAAGCATTTATAGAATAGGTTATCAATACCGTCGTTTTTTTAAGTGATTTCTTAAAGCGTTGATGTGCTGAAAGCGCTAAACTTGCAGCCATATTGGATGGTAAAATTCTTGGTGTGGGTACTGTATCGAGATAATGGACAATATCTCGAAATTCCTTCTCTGCAGCAACATCACGCGGTGATCGCTCCTTCTGATCCGTAATTTCCTTGCTAGCACCAAGATTAATTAGGCATTCTACAGCGTCTAGATGTCCTTCAGATGCTGCCAAAAATAACGGTGTTTGATCCTAAATTATTCATTTCAGTATTTAATTATCTTTACACTCACACATCCGAACAAATTCTTAGCTACCACAAAGATAGTTTGAATTTGGAAATATTTCACGCTTTTGCTCACTGCTTATTAATTATCATTTACCAATGAATCTTGCGCATCCTTGTTAGCACCATTCTGAATCAGAAGTCTGATTATGTCCAAATTAGCATGTTGTGAGGCAAAATGTAATGCTGTTCTTCCGTCATATTTCGTCAAACTTTTATCACCAGCACATGCTACATCTGCTTTTGCTTTCAAAAGCATTTCGGCTATTTCAGTACCCATTCGCACATCAAATTTCGAGCAAATAATTAGCGGTGTTCGATTATCTTCATCCAATGCATCCACCTATTCATTTATTTAAATATTATTTAAATAGTAAAGATTTAATGAGATCCTTGAATGATTTAATTTTAGTGCAAAATATTATTTTATTACAGTAATATTACAAGAATGCTATTCTATTACAAAAATGGTGCAAGATTCTCTTCTTTCATTTAAACATCTCCAAGAATGAGAAACTTTTAAGGAAATTAAATATCACGGTTATCAGTATTTTATCCAAAACTTATCGAAAGAGACTTGTCTAAACCGTTCATTCAATTTCTTATCGACAACAATTTGAAAACAGTTTTACAGGAAATGCGAAGCATTATCATTTAATTCAAAATGATTACTGTTGGTTAAGGCTTATGGAACTTTTCACATTAGAATGTTATCTAAAAATTATCTTAAACTGAATGTACTTACATTAACTTGCCGTGTATTCAGCAGCAATTGCACAATATTTGGAATATTCACAGCAACGGCATGATGCAATGGAGTACGATCTTTCTCATCAACTAACGTTGGATCAGCTCCATTCTTCAACAAACAATCTACTACTGTTGTTCGACCGCTCTTCACCGCAAGCATCAAAGCTGTATCTTCGCTATCATCTTGTGCATCAATTTCGGCCCCAGCTTCTAATAAATTACGAATATCCTCACAGGACGCTTCTTCATTTTTCGCTTGATTAGAAGCTGTTTGCATCATAGCTGTACGCCCATGCTTTCCACGTATGTTTACCAGCGAAGGATCTATCTAGAAAGATTTCGTGGTCAGTACACAAGTAATTATATGGTCCCCAACCTTTTGTCCATGTCCAAAAAGTGAAAAGCAAAACTGAATTTTCAATTTTACATTAACAGCAGATGCCTTTCCTTGCTATGAAAAAATCTTGAAACACTTAAGTTTAGAAACTACCAACCATCGATTTGACTTTATCATTTCCATTCCATTTAAAAAGGTACAAACCGGCAAAGATATGGGTAATGTCGAATCAGCTGCTTCATGTAAATGTGTCCATTGGCGTTCATCGATACCTAACGTTTTCGGTTTTAAGAATGATTGCGTATCTTCTCCAATATACAAATTCGGATGAGTGATACCAACAGGGACATTATCTGCACGGGAGCGTTTTGCTGTACCGTAATTACTGAACAAATAACCGCTGTGGATGCTGTATGTGTCCAGATTTCCAGTTGATGATTTACCTGTAAAATCTCATAATGTAATTAAATCCCAAAACATTTTCCTTCGAATGATTGAGATATCGAATTCAACGAGATTTCACGCACACGTCTTACTATAAACTAAATATTAAAACTGAAATTTATTATTTTTTTAATCCTTCAGCTCTTTGAAATCAAATTTAAAATTATGGTTGAAAAGTAACAGACGGATAAATGGGAATGTAATTCTTACAGCTTTCGGATGGTGGAGGATGCCATATACGGGCATGAAGAGTTTTCCGCTTTCGTCCTTGTTGAACCATAGAATAGGCAATTAGTACTGTTGTAAATAAAATTAAAAAACAAATAAGTATGGTTTGCCAAGAGATTCCTTTAGTCCGCTTGGCATTGCTTAATTCAACTCTAGCTGAATGTACTGGCATACCAAGTTCCTGTAATTCCTGCAAACTATCATCTGTCACGGATGAAACATTCAGAAGGCAAAAATTTATAAAATATGCAAAAGACTCCCTAGACCTGTTTACATTATCTAAGCATTAGCTATAGAAAAAAGGCTAGAACAGGAATGTCCGATTGGTTACAAGCTATCTTTGTTTATAACATGAAATGCTAACAGAATATTGTTTTTTTAATGGAATGCATATGGCACGATAAATCAGGCAGAATTAATTTTATTTGATTCACAAATGATTCATTGCAAACAATGATTTTATTTGTTCTAAATTAAAGGACTTTAAGGTCAAATTAAGAACTGTGCATAAAATATCTAATAATTGACAATTTTTTAAGAACCTAATATTTTCTTACTTGTTTAGCGTTAGATGCACCCAAGTAATCGACAACACTAAATAGATCTGAAAAACATTCTTCACGATCAATTTTACGACAATATGATACGTCAACCATAAGCATTACCATTGTACCACGTAGTTGACCTGCTGAAAGACATTTACAATTAATTAGAAAATTGAGAAGATTTAAAAACAAATCTAGTACTACATTTTCTTGAAAATCGGATCAACACCTGTTTGAAAAATTACAATAGCATTTAACTTTAAGGCACATATTTTTCATTTGTATCCATATCTATGTCTCCGAGGAAAATTTTACGTCTCTATTTATAAGTCAGTACGTTACATGTAAGTCCCGTCTTGCAATAAATATATTAACTACGTCTATCTGATTGACAAACTTAACACTGAGGTTTTTTTTTTGGGGGTAAAGGTCATTTTGGTTTGTTCCCGAAAAAATTTATTTTCGATTAAATACAGTGTACTCATTTGAAAACTTTGCGAAAACGTTAAGTACAACTTCTCTAAGGTGTATTTACTTCGAGAACATTGTTAGATATAAAATGAATAGAATCAATTTGCTCTTTAACGGAAACATGTAATGCCAATAAGATTATTCCACATAAAGTCAATTACTATAGCTAATTAATTCAAAATATTTTTGGAATATTCAAGATGAAATCGTTTTAGTGAATTTTCCCTGCACAATATTTAGACCAGTTACATTTCGAAACAGCTTTCAGTTTAAAAACTTTTTTTTGTTTCCATGTTTCAACTGCACCTTCTTACTTTGTCTTTTAATTCGTTCGAAACTGGCAGCAAGCATATGATGTCTTTCTGGTGGCACATCATATAGTGGTCCGATACCATCTTCCGAACTCCACGGATAAATCATCGGTTTACCATTTGTCAGTCGAATACGTACCGTACCACGTAACTTCTGACTTAGTGTAAACAGAAATGCTTGCGCATTACGTAAAAATTCCTCCGGACTGATCAAAAGTATCACTATGATATTTCCTGCCAACTGTAAAACTTTTTTCTTATCTCAACATGAAATTAATTTAATATTAAGTATGTTAAAATACGAAAGAAACATCGATTTATATGCAATTTAATCATAGAAAACTTAATTAATTGGCGGAGAGATAATTCTAGTGATAGTGTACGAAGTTCACAGTAACAAACCGAATAACAAATGAATAACAAACCGTTGTTTCAACATCAAAAGAATCACAGTCACCACCATCCCATCCACAACCGATAACATTACATTCTCGATCACACTGTCCATCACCATAATGGGACGTACAGTAGTCATTTTTAGGGCACTGTTCCGGGATGCTATCACAATCGAATCCATCGAATAGACATTCTTGATTGTTGCATACCTATAAAACCATTTGTCTGAATGATGTAATGAAATGATATTTAAAGGTAAAATGAATGAAGAAAAGCGAGGTGCAAATCATACCATCGAAAACTGTTGTTGAACGATTTGAATTCAAAATCGATTTAAATTTTTCAAAATATGATAATATGTGATAGCTTACCGGATCGCATTTTCCATCTCTAAAAACATGAGCACAGTAACTTGGTGATTCGCATTTTTCAAACGGTTTCGTACCGGCACTGCAATCTCCGCTATCATAATGACATGCATAATAGTTGCAAACCTGATCACATATATCATCACCAGCCTGGAATTAATTACTGATTCAAAAAAAAGAGAAATTTATAACGTCATTGTTATTGAATATGAGAAGTGAACGAATTAATCAACTGGAATATCTTATAGTCAAATCAGTTGATACCTTTTCTGAGCAATCATGCTTGACACACAATTCATGCTCAAGCAGATCGGTAACATTGAATTGTTCCAAATCGATTTGATGTTGACAATTTTTTCCAGTAAATCCACGTTGACACCGACAACGATATGAGTTAATTCCATCCACGCAAGTTCCACCGTTCAAACACAATCTGTAATGACGAAAAACCTTTTAAAATTAAATTAAATTGACCCAAAGTCCAGTTAAATTCCCGATTTCATTCTAAGTTACCTATTTATCCATATAAAAAATAAGAAAATCAAAACCGCACTTCTTGTAGATTAATAGTGAAAGCTTAAATATCATCTTTAATAATTTATTTGTGATAATCATATTACTGAGAAAAATTTTCTATCAAGACTTCGGAATATTTTAGTAAATTTTATTTTGGACTGATTATATTCTTGATAAAGTGCTGATGCTTTCCTTCTTGAGGAGAGTGACGGTGTTCTAATTCTATGAATCTCAGAAAGGTAATATAGTTAAATATTATTAAATATTACTCAGACTAAAATATTTCTCCTTAAAAATGATAAAAGAATTTCTTCCTACTTCTCTTTCATTTATAAGCCTTTTTTATAATTAAATTTAAGTTTCCAGTCTTCATTTTGCGATTTAAAATTAAAATCGCTGGATTTCAACATTGAAAACGATCTTCACTGTAATTTCGAACCCTTAACAACTTCGGACTTTCGCATAAAATTTAAATCTTACAATTAAACTAATTCATTTATGTCCTAACAAATAAATTTTGATTTCCTTATATTCAAGTTATATACCGAATAATGTGGGAATTAAAGCTTCAGCGATGCAAAAACAAATAATAAATCAGTCAATCCTTTCCTTGGTGACCTTTCCGTTAATTAGATGGGTAAATATATGTTTGCCCTCAAGTATGAATAGATTTCCTTTAAATAAAATGATTTGTCTTGGTGTTGTTAGTCGATTAATCGACCGCTGAATTGTAAAAGGAAGTAATAGTGCAGTGTAAGGTCAGCGATTTTCTCGACATAATACTTGAAAATAATTCGTTGAATAAACAATGAGATTTAGGGTGTTGTAATGTCCACCAATTGAACTGTCATGTATGTATTTTTCTTCATCAACCAGTCACGATCTCCCGATGATACGGTCAAAAATCTCTCTCACTCTTCTCTCCTCTCATTTCATTTTTTATTTTGGGTCGAAGATTAAGTTTCACCTCTTCACTGAATACTTTTTTCTACTTAATCATGTTCTGCAAAATTAAACTAGTAATATCATTTCCAATTGTGAAGTGCGTGAAAATAGCATTCATTCCTGATTCTTGTGCAATTCTCTGTCAACAGGTGTCTAGGTACACTTGATCAATGTCATTTATTTAAACAAAACAAAAATCTCATCTAACTGCTTAAAGTGAAGGTAAATCATAAACAGAACGTAGCAACAGCATAGTGTGGATCCTGATGTCTTAAAACTACCATTTAAAATTTTTGTAAGCGTTCTATCATATTTTCTAGGTTTCATAGTTTGAGATGTGGAAGTCCGAACTTCGCGATTTGTTCCAGGAATAGATTTGAGATTGGATCTATTCATCAGAAATGAAACTGAGCAAGTTTACCTTCATGACAAATTTTATAGTAATCAAAAAAGAACGTACAGTGATCATTCAGATTAAGTATCAACTACTACTATATTTATTCCTGAGATATTCATCGGAGATAGTGGCTATTCAGATAAATATTATCTACTCTGCTATATTTATTCTCGAATATTCATCATTAATGTCTTCTTTATGTTAATATTTTCTTTTTTCATTTCACACACTGCTCTTCCTATTGAATAGAAGAAATGATGAAAAATGACGGTTGTAAAGCATTTCGAATCCTATTTAGGGCCACAATATTCAGCTCTATCACCAGATCTCTGAAACCGGACAAAAGAACGAATCTGCATCCAATAGCATTGTAATACCATAAAGCAAAATAGATGGGGAATGCATTGGATAGTTGACCATACATTATATTTTTCTTTACAATATGATAAACAAAAGATATGTGACAGATGGAGGCGAATCCCTGTACTGCTTTGATCATCAAGAATGGGAAATCGTGGGAAAGCAGCTTGTGTCTCAAAGTTATCAAAAATATAGCTCAATCCTTTTCCCAAACTCTCTTAAACATTCATTATCTCTTGCACAAGCACGAAACTAATTACCTGAAATCTGAATCCTTCAAAAATCTGCTATTTATGGTCAGCAATCATTCTCTTCTGTTCCCTTCCTCATAACGTCTTATTAATTACTCGTTTTCTATTAGCTACCGCAGTAACTATTCCTTCATCAATGTGTGATAATTATGCAACAACTTGACATCTCTTATAAATTAGCAAAAAACTAATGATGGGAAAAATAATTGTTCTTATCAGCCGCAATAATACCGACAATGTAAAATTAATACCCATCCTATAGCTAATGTCGAATTTATACTGACAGTAACAGCGAAATTCGATGATTCCCTTGATTAAAGAAGTTTATATTATTATTGCTGAAGAATTATCGGAAAACAGATTGCTAATTTACCAAATTCGTTCTATGCTGGCGCAGTTTTAAAAAAATCTTCGATATTTAACTTCTAATTTCTTTTTGTCTAATTAGTGCTCCCAAGAAATTCGAAAGTTACAAAAGTAGAAAATCAAAAACTGCAACATATAAAAATTATCACACTGAAGTAGTTAAATATTATTTGTCAACTTTTTTTTGTTTGCAAATAATTATTTGTAAATTTATCCAATCCCAAATTCTTAAACGTTACAATTTTCAACTGAAATTTCTAAAAAGCAAACTTTACCCCGGCTGACAATCATCATCATTGGTTTGACAAAAAGTACCACTAAAACCACGACGACAAACGCATTCGAAACCGTTAACATGATCGATACATGATGCACCATTTTCGCATGGTGAAGATTCACATTCATCGATATTCGTAGCACATTGACGACCCGTAAAACCGGCCAAACATTCGCAACGGTAGCCGTTGAATTCATCTACACAATGAGCACCATTTAAACATGGATCTGAAAATTCCCAGAAACAAATAATATGGTGCATTCCAACCAGCTTTGGATTCTTTAAGATCTTCCTTCTTTACTAGTCCATCTACTACAGGAAAAAGATGAACCTCTTAGACTGGGATTTTGAGAATTTCGATAAAAAAAATTTAGCGGAGAGTGTGCAAAACCAATGCGCTGCTTCATGTACTAAGAGTCTTTGAATTGATTTTTGTTATTCTTCGGTTTATTTCCTCTTATTTTGCGTGAACTGATTCAAAAATAGTTTTTAAAGCCGGATATTAAACGTCGTAAATGAAAACGTCATAAGAAATTGAAATGAGAACTAGAATATGAAATTAAAAAAAGTTAGCAGACATACTTGTTAAGCAATCATCTCGATCTTTTTCACAATTCTTACCAGTATATCCATCCAAGCAATGGCACTGATAGGAGCCAAATGTATTTGTACAGGTACCACCATTGAGACAAGGATTATCTGTCGCACAGTCATCAATATCCTGGAAATCACCTAAGTAATTATGAGTTTCGGTAATCAAATAAGAATACGATTTAATCATGCAATAAATTATGATGATATTGTTATTCAAATTAATCAATTTCTTGATGCTTTTAACCGGAATTAAACTTACAATATCGCAAAAGTATCCATCAAAACCGTTGGGACAGCTGCATGTATAATTACGATAAGTTGGTGTTGGCTTGCAAATTGCGCCATTTTCACAGCGATTTGTTCGACACGGATCTAATCTAAAAATGTATTCAGTAAAATCTGAAAACTCGAAAATTCTTCGAAATAATTTGAACATTTTAGAACAAAAAATTTCAGTGGGACATGGGAAATTATTTTATGCTTTATGATTTAAAAAAAAGTTCACAATTTTTTACCTAGGACAAAGGCAAGTGAACGGTAAGTACATAACATAATAGTTTTATTTAGTGAATAAAAATCTTTTGTCATACAAGAAATGTCCTAAATGATTTTGGACTAACTTACTCGTACTGGCATCGATCGCCATCATATGGTAAAGCACAATGACATGAATAAGAATTGATACCATCAATGCAAGTACCACCGTGTAAACATGGATGATTTACACAATCATCGATATTCTTTTGACATTGATCACCGGTATATCCGGCACTGCATGAACAAATGTAACCGTTCAAATGATCTGTGCAAACACCACCGTGCTGACATGGATTTGATGCGCATTCATTCATCTAAAATAATTTATGCAAAGATGATTCCGCAATAATACTGCATACAGATAACAATGGGCATGCCTGAACTTTTCATTTCAGTTCTACTCATAGCTAATTTATAATTCACTGGGAAATTCTTTTTTGACTTTTTGAATGATGACATATTATGGTATTTTTCTGTAGGATGAGAAATTTCTTACTTCCATTTTGCAGTCATATCCATAGAAACCCAATTTACACTCGCATTTATAGTTAGCACCATTGTTGGTTGGAACACAAATGGCATTTTGAGGACAATTTTGATATTTGCACGGATCCGATTTCTTCTCACAACGGTCACCAGTAAATCCCGGTGGACAACGACATGAACCTTTCGAACAAACACCATCATTCATGCAATCGGTTATGCTACATTCCACAAATTGTCGACGCTCGCAATTTTCACCTTCATAACCAGATGGACAATGAAGCTCACATCGCTCTCCATGAAAACCTGAGATAGATTTCTCTTCCTTTGGAAGGAATATTTTTCTCCATAAGATAAGAATATAGGATTACTAACCTGACATACAAACGCATTTGAAGCGTGTTCCGTAATCTAAGCATGTACCGGAATTAAGGCATGGATTAGTGGAGCACTGATTTACATGAGTCTGACAGTGCCAATCGGTGTAACCCGGTGGACACTCACAGTGAAATGACCCAGGTGTATTCACACAGACACCACCGTTGTAACAAATAACATGATCCTGAAAATTTCTCAGATATCAAGCAAGTTTGCAGTACCATCTTGTGAACTTCAGACTACCCACTTCCTATTGAAAATTCTTAGAAATGACTTCGGAACTCTGAGTATTGAATGTTACTTGATTGCATTCGTTAATATCATCGGAACAATCCTCTCCAGTATATCCTTTCGGGCATTGACACGTATACTTCCCGCTCGATGTATCCGGTTCGCATACAGATCCAACTCGACACGGATTTGATAGACAAGGATCTTCTATGTGACAAAATAAACCTATAAGAAATATGAATCCAGCAAATTAAGTGACAGCTTGAAGTAATCAAAGTATTTTATCTAAAAAGAGCTTTTGTTCGATCTTTCGACATTTCCACGTTTGAAAAAATGCAAGAAAAATCAATGTAGAAAAGCTCACCAATACGACCAGGAGGACATTCACAAGTATATTTAGCAATATGATCCACGCACGTGCTACCCACTTCACAAAGCGCATCCACGCAATCATCCTTATTTATCTCGCAATAATCACCTTCCCAACCGTTGACACAAACACAATGATAACCTTCCTTCTTATTAAAACACGTTGCGCCATTCTTGCATTCATGCAAGCCTAATTCACATTCGTCGACATCTTCCTCACAGAAACGACCTGAAATGTTTTGGCTACACCATCACTGAAATATTGGATTTCGTACTACTTTGCATAAAATACTGATTCTGTTCTCCATAACTTTTACTGACTGAATGTATATTCATTATTCATTATCACGAATAGATTATTTTAAATTCTATCATCAATAATTGTTATGGATCGATATTCAAATGTCATATATTAGTATTTTATCTTTCATGAAAATTATTTTATTTTCGTCTAAATTCTTATCTGTTTTCTATATCATTGTATTTTCATCTTTTAACAAGTTAATTGTTTAACTTGTTAATTAATATCAGATTATCTTTCATTTTATTCTCTTCTCTTTTTTTCATTAATAATATGAATGGACAGCACTGGATTTTTACGTGATATTGAAATGAATTTAGAAACATTTCTTTAAGGGTAAAAATAAACAATTGATATGCTTAATGTTGACATGTGCAAGTATTCTTACGACTGGATCGGAAAAAGCATAAAGGAATCAGAGGTCAGTTATACAACGTACTGATACTAAGACGGCAAAAATGATAACATTTTGATTGATGTTAAGCGCCGATCCATTAGAAACAAACGGAGAGAAAATCCATACATAGCTGTCATCCGTTTGTAGCAATAAATGACAGATGTTAGGGTATAGGGTGAGAAATTTCTTCCTAATGCTACTAATATTGTAAAACTACTATCATAACCCGCCAAGCCTTCTGTGATAATAATAAATTATCATATCATTAAATCACAAAAACAGAGCTTTGATTCTAATTCACATATGATCTTTTCAATCTTCATCATTCAATATCATTATAATACTAAAATAACAAATAACAGATTCATTTTAATTACGGTTCTCTCTGTTACAGCTATCAGTAATATAAATGGTAATATTGGATAAGTTAAAAATTAATTTGGAGCTAGCATAATGATAGAAATTGTGATTTTATTGTAAGAGAAATAAAAAATCTCTTCCAATTAATATCAAACTAATTTATAATTATTGCTATTTTCCCAGGAATAACGGTTACCTATTTTCTATACAAAGCAGATGAAGCAGAAAAATTTTAATATAAAGATGGTAAATTTCCTAACGATCAAATTAGTAATATTACATTGAACAAATTGTATTTTTCATATTTTTTATAAACTGCAACTTTCTTTTGACTGCAGTAAATCATGAATTTTATACTGTACGACAAATGCTATGCTGTAAGCTATTATGAATTTTTCAATAAGTGAGAAAGAAAGAGAAGTAATTCTTCTATCAAAGCCTTGTTTCATTGGCGTAGTTAAGTGCTGTTATAACACGTTTATTTAAAGAAATATATTTTGATATTCTTCCTTCAAGTTTACTTGAAAGATTTGTAAGCTTCTTAGGTATAACGTCATTTATACTGATTAGCGGATAATGTCATAATATGTGTGAAATAAAGGTTCGTCAGGTGATTAAGTATATTCTGTAGTACTATCATTCCATTATTTGTGATAAAAATATCATTGATAGTGACAAACCGGTATAAAATGGTGGACATTTACATTCATAACCTTGCTCACGATCTACGCAAGTACCACCGTTCATGCAAGCATTTTCCGAACAATCATCAATATTCACTTCACAGTGTCTTCCAGTAAAACCTGAAATATTGGCCATTAATTTTCAAGACTAAAATATCAATCGTTTTAATGACTATTTTCCACAGGCTTTCACAGCATTGTATTCGACTGCTTCAGCAAGGAATGCGAGAAAAATTATAATAAAACATTTGGCCATAAATGACAATTTTTTTTAATCTTTAAAATATAGTTCTCTAAGAATTCTTTAATTACAAAAATCTCTTTCAAAACTTCTCGCCCGCTGTTTCAATTTCAACATATTCTTCAATCACATCCCTCCTTTATTTGAATTTTAAATAGTTGAATCTCCTCTCGTTTAATCAATTTTTCATCCATTCTCTTTCAGTTCTTATTTCGCTTTCAAAAAAGTTCAAATTGTGCATCATTTCCTTTGGAATAATTAGTAAATTTTGAGAAAAAAAGATTAAATTATTTTTTTTCGAATTTCATTTTATAGTGTATAAATCAAAAAAAAAGTTAGGATTGTAGAACACTGAAAGGGCGAGAAAGAAAAAAAGAAATAATAATTTGTCATCGCATTAAAAGGACGTATCACTTGAAATGGTGTAAAATAATTACTCTTATTCTAAATGAATTATTTCAGCTTTAGACAGTTAATTTTTCGAAAGAAAAGAATACAAAAATAATGTTTTCTGCTACAATCACATCTTTTTCCAAAAAAAAAAAATTCTTCATTTAAATTTAAAGTTTAAAAAAAAAGGAAGTCTTGAAATAATAGAAAAAAAAGATGAAAATTTTAAAAAATAATGCTATCAGTGATGATATCATTATAGTACAATGAGAATAGGATATGTACCAGGACGACATTCACATGAGTAGTATTTGTCACGGTATGCGTAACATTTGGCGTTGTTGTGACACGGTGATGTAGAACAAGGATCAACATTAAATGACGACGTTTCACAGTTACGACCGGTAAAATCATGCGGACATTCGCATCGATACGAACCAAACTGCAAGAAATGAGTAACAGTAATAGGCTTAATTTCTTTTCTGGAGAAAGGATGAAAAAAAAAGCATCGGAAAAATTTATTAGTAATAGTTTCTTTCCAAATATTTCACGATTAGTTCAAATATTTTTGCATATTTTCAAGCATTTTTCATACAATTTGAAAGGAGGGATCACAAATAACAAATTTAAACCCTTCCATGCAAGTTTCATAATTTATTAATGTATTATAACTTACGCCAAATGGAAACATATTAATTCACTTCTCTTAATGTTTGAATAATTCGCTTCCATGCTTACCTCAAAGGCATGCACACTCAAGCCTTCTTTGTATGTAAAACTAACCTCATTGATGCATTTACCGCGAAAACATGGATTCGAATGGCATTCGTTGACATCTAGTTCGCATTTGTTACCGTGAAAACCGTCCGGACATTCACAGCGATAACCCCCGGTTGTTGATATACATGTACCACTATTTTTACATGGATTACTTCCACAATAATTTCGCTGATCACAACGTTCACCTGCAAAAAACAGTATGCCCATCTATTTTGTTTTTAAAGATTTCTTGTCTTTCTTCTAATCAGGAAATAGTAGACCAGTTCGAAATCTAAATTATCGATAAGAAAAAAAAGGATTAATGAAGGATTTAGTCAAATGTACCCTTTGACATTCTGACAAAACCCTGCGACTGATAACCTTTTCATAAGTTTAAACGAATAATGATCTTTTGATAAGTTCAAATTGTAAATTACTTTGATATACTTCGGATCGTTTTCTCTCTTCTTTTCAACAAAATTATGTTATATTTTCAGGAAGATAATTGGGAAACTGATAACAAACGAATATGAAATGTTCCGAGCAATTCATTCTAAATGATCGCCTATCTGATACGATATGAAGAACGGCGGCATTACATTATTGTTGCTCTTTTGTAGATGAATGAAAGCATTTTAATCCGATCTGATTCTGATTACACTATTCCTTACCATAACAAACTGTCTAATCATTATTTTCCATCTCTTCTCCCGGTTTATCTCTGATATAGTGAATTTAAAAAAAAAAAAGATTTTGAATGGGACGATACATAAAACAAATGTTTCGCTTACATATTATCTATCTGCTATTTTGCCGATTAAAATGAATTACTGTTATTACACATTACTGCTGTCGAATCTGTGAACCTTAATCTATTAGATCGTATCGAAGAGTAACTTCGATGGCGCATTCATTCGAACTTACATATCACTAATATTTATTTATAGGTAAAGACTTCAGAGATTGAGAAGGAGAAATGGAATCTATAAAAATTAATAATTTAATTACTACAATTTTTGTGCAAAGAAAGATTAAATACTAAAGTCTTAAAGCAAAATAACGATTCAGCTGAAATTTTAATCTAAAACTAACTTTCATTCTACTGTTATTAGCGGTAATAGAAGAAAAAAAATTACCCACTGCTTTCAAACATTTAGAAGTAAAAAATGCTTCGACATCTTAAACTATAATACTACAAATACTCTTTAAATTTCGACTGATTTGAATTCCGCATAATTCAGAATCCGAAAACGGAAAAAAATTCAAATTTAAAAAACTTTAACTCATATAGGAAAACACACTCATCGCTTATGGATTTTATTCTTTATCCACTTTTTCTCTTTTTAAAGTTTACCTTTTCGATGAGCAAATTCAAATTAATTGTCATTTTTTTGAATTTTATTTTATTTTCTTCTTTCTTTCCTTTTTTGAACTAATTGATGCAAAAAATTTTTGAATCAAACGAAATGAAAAGGAAAATTGATTGATAATAAATATCACTACGATAATCATTATTCATTGCAAATAATCAGGATACATTTTTTTACACCATTCCTACACAGAAACAAACTTTTTTCCCTCTCTCTCTCTCTCTCATTCTATCTTTCCCTCTTCCTTTCCCTTTTCATTTTCCATCATTTTATTCTTCCTTTTTTTTTTCCAATTTTTTTTTTTTTTTTTTTTAAAACTAATACGATAATAGCGATGATTACAACATTTCTGCATGGTATATGTATCGCCAAAAGCAAAAGCATTGCTTCCACCCAATCAACCAACAACCATACATCCATTTAATAATCATTCAATTATTCAGTCATTCATTCATTCTTCTTAGTAATGATACGCTCATTAACTAAAACTGATTAATTTTGCATTTGTAATGATGGATAAATGGAAATGAAATTTTCACAACTACTAACATGACGAGAATACCTATTATATACCGTATACAATATCATAATGTTGAACAAAGATTTTAATAGGATTATGTCCAGAGGCGATGTCCTGCGACATTATGAATCAAAAATGATTAGAGCTTTCAAATAGAACAGTTAAAGCTTTCAACTATTTTAATATTTTTACTGTTTCCGCTACATTTATTTAAGAGGTTAAAAAACGAAGAATTCTTCTTCTAATTTTTAAAATTTTAAATACATATTAATTTTGAGATTGATTCGTTTTCAGTAAAATAAAATTCCTTCAAATCAAATTCATTTGATAAAAAAAAAAAATTTTAGAAAAAATGATTGTTCTGTAATAAAAAAAAATTTCTTTGATATCCTTCCTTTGTGAACAGCTTTGCAGACATTTCTACGGAGAAATGACCATTGAATCTGATGGACAAAAGAAATTTGAAATATTCGGACATTATATGAATAACAATTGGAGGTAAATTGACATAAACGCAGTAATCGAGGAGAGAGGGAAAGACAGAATAAAGAGAGAGAAAATAATTTAAGAAAGAAAAAATTCTTAAATTGATGAAATGAATCTCTTTTTAAACTGAGGATTTCTCCGGAATGTGCTTTTTTTCTTTCCTTTTTTTTCTTCTCGCCCCATTTTTCCCTTACTGCCGATATGGCTTCTCCATAATTAGTAGCAATTAATAAGAGTAATTTTTTTCTTTCTTCGATTGGAGAAAAAATTTCTTGAAATGGCCCGAAAATGAAATGAAATAGTCTGGCAATTTCATTGGTGTCAATTTAAATTTAATTGGGAAAGGAAATTTTTTATTGAGTTTATTTCAAAGTTATTGCCGCATTTTAGGTAAATAATCTTCAAAGGAATGCAGGAAAGAAAAGCGATGAAATGGGTGAAGCAAATAGAAAAGATTGTCATCGGTTCCATTGTTGACATTTCATTTAGCTATTGAAAGATGAAAGCAAAGAGGATGGTGATCCCATCACATTCTGCGTTGATGAATTAATTTTGAAATTTAATGATTTACCAAGAATCAAATTTCAATAAATATTTTAAAAAATTCTTCTAATTGATCAATTAATTACGAAAATTTTAATGCACCAGACGACCAAAATAAATGTAGGAATAATTAATTGATCACTAAACTCTCTTAGCTTTCTTCTGCACCACAACAAATAATACTCCTGTATTTTGCTACTTATTTATTTATTAATAATTTATTTGGCAAAAATGTAATTCATATTTTCTCTATTAATAACTGCCAGGCAGATCATCTCTTAATTTCCCAAGAAATCATTACTTCATATTCGATTTCCTCATATTAAAATTTTCTATCATTTTATTAAATCTAGAATTAAATAAGTTATGCAAGAACCAATTCTAGAATAAATTTCATTTTCATTCGTTGATGAAATGTGCATCTTGAAAATTAAAATTTCAAAAACTTATACTCAAATGTTTGTTCGTTCATCGTTTATGTATTGCAAAGATGAGAAAATTGGAAAATTTTGTACACAATATCGTATAAATCTTGGGAATATATCCCATTCAATAGTCTGTCTACAGCAATTACAAAAAAGTAAACAATAAACGAGTTGTTGTTAGACTTTTTGGGTAAATAATTTCCATGCAAATAAGGTGAGAAAACATATGTTTGATGACAATTAATCGGAAACATTTGGAAAAAAGAAATGGTTTACATGGAGAAATGAGAAATTTACCGTATGCTCGAAGTTCAGCTGATACCAAGAATGACCCCCTATTGGTGCAGTCGGAGAGAACCATCGGAAAAATATGTGAAATCTACTTTCCGTGGGATATGCCATACTTTTCAAAGTACACATTAGAATAATTTAATGTGAGACAAGAAACCGATTCTAAATACTTTTTCGTTTCCGACTTTCGATTCTTTTCCTTGCAAATGGCACATCATGCTAATGTTGTGTCCTACGTACATGTCACTTAATGCGATTTGAAAATGATTTTAAAAAATAACCTGTAAATCCAATCTGACATTCGCAACGAAACGTATCTAATGATTTAGTTAGAATACACCGACCATGAACACATGGTGCTTCATCACATTTACTAGGTTGTCGATGTTCACAAAGTGTTCCGTTAAAACCTGAAAAATTTTTCCGGCATTTTATATTTATTAAAGATTTCTCCTTTACCTTTTCTTTCATATTACTTGTTTCATAGCAAATAATTGAGTGGAAAAATTTAAGATTTTAGAGAAATTTTGTATCGCATTAATTTAGAAATAACTTGTTGAATGCAAAAATTTATTTGATATTGTGATCTGTGGAATGCAATCTTTCACAGCGATAGTTGTTATTACTTTGACTTTCAAAAATATTCCATTAATCCAATCACATTTATGCTATTGTTGTGTATCTTGATTCTTTCGTTTCCCTATCTCTATTTTTAACTTTTCCGGTTTTATCCATTCTGGACTGTTTCATTTTCTTAGTCTGATTTTTCTCATCCTAGATTTCCTCCACTTGCTCATCAATTCACTTATCCTTTTCATTCTATACATTCCTGTTCACTTCTGTCCTTATCCTATTTGTCCTGGATATCATAATTTCCCTCTTCCATAACCTTATCTTCTCTATTTCTCTCGTTTATTCATGTTGGAACTGCAGTCTTATCATTCTCGATCTAAATTCGTTCAAAACATTCCCTTTCGTGTTGGAAGAATCATCAAGCAAAACTGTTTTAAAAATGCTTCCCTTTTTCATTTCGAATAATGCAAAAGAAATCCAACACAGCTACACACACATATACAAATATCTCATCTTTGGTGGCATTTTCCATAGAAATGCAAATTGACTTTCCTATCTTCTTTTTTTTTTGCTTTTTTTCAACAATGTGCTTTCATTCTTCTCCCCCGCATATAGCGTCTTCGCTTTTTTCTCTATTTTTACCTCTTAAACATCTTGAAATCAATGCTGCTCTCATACATGTACAGCTTTTCAAGCTTCTTCTAGCATTTGGCAAAAAACAAAAGGATTTTCCGATTGATTGATCGGTTTTCAATAGTTGATACCAAGGATACATGCATTCATAATGATGTTCCATCTCATCCTCTTTCTCGTTCTTCAAAATTATCTGGTATCAAAGTGATACCCAAAACTCTTCCTTACGTATAATTTCCCGATTAAATGATCGATTTAAATCTAAAATTTATATCAAATCCTTGCAAATGAACCATTTCCTGATATCTCTCATAGATATGCAAAAAATGAACTATTATCCATCCATCCCAGGGCTTTTAATGTTCCCTCAGTTTAATTGGTAAATTACTAATCTCTCTCACTTATTCATATGGATCAGTGGAAATCAAATATTCCTTATATCCTTGATATTAGGGCTACATAACTCAAATCTAACTATTATCATAAGAATGAAAAAGTCTGTCATTTGAATAAAAAAAATTCCAAATATCACCTAATAATGAATTAATGTTTTAAATTTTAATTTTAAAATTTCTTTCAGTACAACATTTCTCTTTCTCCTTTTCTTTTCTTCTAGAAAAAAAGTTTGTCTAAATCATTTCCAAAATTTTAACAAAGAAATAAAAATGTATCATAGTATGCATGTAGTCGGTTATTGTTCATTTCATTTTTCTTTATTTTTTTTGTTTCTCTTTCCCTCTTTTTCGTCCTTTTTCATGAACAAAACTTTTCGCTCTGTTTTTTTTCCCTTCTTTTTTTGCGGTCACATAAAAAGAAAAACATGAAAAGAAGGCAAAATTACAAAAAAAAAAAAAATGGAAATTGAAAATTTTGGAAACGTATGCAATGATCATTTTCATATTTCAACATTTTTTTTTGTTTGTTGTTACTTTATCATTGCTTTTATTCATATTGTTATTACTTTATCACTGATTCATATTACTATTATCATTATTATCATTGGTTGATTATATCGTTAGATCGAAAAATAAAGAAAGTATATCGATTTTAATGGTTATTCAAATGAGTGAGTGAAGTGGTTAGAAGAAGTTACGAAGTACATTGACACAAAGGCGAAAAAGGACACACGACATCAGAGCACAGAATCGATGTCGATAATCTTGTTGAGAAAAAAAGAAAGAAATGAATTGAGGATGAATTCACTTCTTTTACCTCCGTAATATCAAAGTTGTCAAGGGCAATGAGTTTTAATAATCATCACAATGAATAATAATAATAGAAATATATTTTATAATATACTTCTAATCCATTCTTCTTGTTATGAATTTCCATCATTTATATCATTTCATACCTTTTATTAAAATAATACAAGAAAAAGTTTTCTTTTTTTCTTTCTACTTTTAAGAATAAATGAGTATAAATAGTAAAGAGAAGAATTATCAAAGAAAACCGATATTGAATTAATTTATGAATTTCATGTCATTCAAACTAACTTTTTGCTGTTTTTTTTCCCTCTGTTTGCTAAGAATTATTTAATGGATAGTTGATGATGATTATTTTCTAAGAAAGTGATACTGTGATATATTTTAGCGAAAAGTTGACACTTGTGTAAGTGTTGTCAATGTTGCCAATACTATTAAATAGAAATTGATAAATATTGTATAGCTAAGAGGTAAGATGATAAACTAACTTAGTACAGTTAAATTACTTAAATGCGAAAGTAGTTGAGATAATCTAAGCTTATTTGATATTCAAACTTTGAACTTAAATTTCATCCCTTCTCCATCTCTCAGTGAACGGATGAGAAGGAACTATACGTAGCAAGTTTATTCTTCAGATAAATTTGAGTAATATTTCGAAAATTTGATTTGCTTCTTCCAAAACTTCAATAATTTAGTGGTCAAGAAGTTATTCGATAAGTTTGCTGGTGAAATTAAAAGTGTCAAATAATTTGGAATGAAAAATTATGTGAAAAAAAAAATGTTAGAGGAATGAAGAAAAACAGACCAGACAAGATTCAGTACAAATTTAATACAGAAAAAAATTAATGCAAAAATTTGACAGCGAGAAATTGACGTTGCTATTGCAAACCATAAGCTAAACAATATATTATATGCTGTTAAGAAAAAATTTTAATTTGAAAAGTTTTGGCTAAAAAAAAAATCTGATTTTAAATACTTTGACATATATAAAATAGGAAAGGTGACAGACGGCAAGAGGAAGAGAGAGTAAGAGAGAGAGGGACAGAGAGAGAGAGAAATAATTGATGAAATTTAACAAGAAAATTTAAAAAATGTAATAAATGGTGATCATGGATTGATATTATCCTTGTTTTTTTCTTGTAAAATTTCAGAACCTCATTATCATATAGAAAATGCTTAAAAAGGTTGTTGTGAATTTGAGAAAGAAAGAAAGAAAAAACAAATGAGTGGAGAAAAGAGTAAGAGAGTGAGAGAGAGAGAGAGAAATTAAGGAATGAAAAAAAACAAAAACAAAATTATAGCATTCGAAAATGTGCTTTTTTTTTGTTTTTATTAAAATGATATTCTTCCGGAAATTAGTTAAATTTTTCAACAAAATAAGCAAGAAAGGGAGAATGAGAGAGAGAAGGGAGAAAGAGAGAGATAAAATGAAAAAAGTCAGTGAAATTGTTAAGCTTTTCTTGTCGGTAAATCATTTGAAAAAAATACAATTTGATGTGTAAAAGGGATAAGAGATTATTGCGCAATAACTGATGACCCTTTTTTTCTTTTCTTTTATTTATTTTTTGTTTTTGTTTTCTTATTTTTCATTATTTTTTTTAATGCTTTTCTTTTTTTTAGAATTAATGCAACAAATGCTACTTTAACTATTTTCGGCACTTTTTTCTTTCTTAAATTTATTAATAATAAAATACAATTTTCCTTTCTTTAAATAATTTAGTATTTCAATTCTTTTCTATTTTCTCTTTCTTTTTTCTTTTTTTGCACTATCACAAAATATCTTATTGTGTTAGCTTTCGTATCATTTGACTAAAAAAAAAAAACAAAAAACAAAAAAAAAAGGGTAAAAGAATAGATGTACATATATAGATCGATAAAGAACAAAAAAACAATACTGATTCTCTCTCTCTCTCTCTCTCTCTCACTCTCTCTCTCTCATAAGAAGAAAAGAAAGAAATAAATATGTTTTTTTTTTGCAAATTATTCATTTGTCTTATTGGTATAAATAATAAAATTATATTATTAGACAAGGAATTTCATAGGAATTAACTTTTTATTTGGAAAAAAAAAACGCATAAGTGATAAGACATGTAATTGCTATGCTAATATAAGTATTGAATTGAGAATTATTCGAAAAATAAGAATTTTTTAAATTCTTCTCTTCTTTTCATACTTTAAATGAATATTAATGTGATTGAGGAATTGATAAGATAGAATAAATAAATGAAATGTGCAATATGGTAAATTTAATAATAAATAAAAGAAAAACAAATGAAATTATCAGATTATTATTGCTACTTCTATCTAAACTATATAACTACACCGTATCTTTCCTTCTTATCTCTCTGCTTTATTTATCGATTCCTTTTTTTTTTTCACTTTTAAAACTTTTATAAATATGAAATTTTATAATTTGAAAGTTTAATGATTAATTAATTAGTAAATATCATGCAAACAAAAAAAAAACAATAGCAATAAGAAATTTCTTATTGAACTTATAAAACAAATATTAATCTATCTGTACGGTAAGTTATAAATGATGATCAAAATCATACCAATGGGACAAACACATATCGAAAGTGATCCTTTCCGAAGACATTCACCACCATTCAAGCAATCACAATGCTCTTCACATCGATCACCCATATATCCATCTCTACATCTACAACAAACAAAACTAAACTTTTGTTAATAATCAAAATTATTGATAGTATATTGTTAAAATTTTTTCTCAACTTCTTCTCAGTATTTATTATTAATTAACATTGGATCATTCCTCACATCAATATGATATTAATAGTCGGATAGTAGATGTAAAGGTAATAATAGGTTATTACAAACATAGCACTAAATTCAAATTGGTGAAATTTTTCATCTGCAAAATTTAAAAATATTAATAAATGCAACATCATATCTTTATCATTTTTATTGCTAATTACTTATCGATATGCTTTGATAATTAGCGATTCTTTTTTTATTTTCGTTATTTTAAAGATTTCATACAAATAAGTTTTAATAGAAAAATTGTGCGAAAGTTTTGTTTTCATATTCCCCAGCATGTATATTCTAAAAACAGCTTGATTTAAATTTAATTACATTTATGATAGTATAATGAATGAATTTTTTAAATCAGATATTGCTTTTTCAACGATTCTACATAGGCATGTCCATCTTTTCTATCGCTTTTTTTCGGAAATAAGTAATTTAAAAGATAATTAACAGAGAAAAATAAGCATAAGAGAGCATCGATAAACGATAATCCCTGTAAACTTTCTGGGAAGAATTCGAGGTATACATAATGATGCTCGATATATGGAGAATGATCATCGAGCTTTATCAGAGAGAGGAATCTTTCACCAGACCAATGACGACATAATATCATGATACGGCTATATACAATTGTGTAATACCGTTATTATGAACCATATGCGGACATGAATATAAAGCACAAACAATTTGATAGATATTCATTTCATTATCCCTCTTTATGAATTAGGCAAATAATGTTTGGATAAGTAATTATATTCCAGAATACTTATTCCCGAGAGATGCAAATAATTCAGAAACATAGAACATAATTCAAATTCATCAACTAAATGTTAAAATAAGAAAAAGATGTGAATCGAATAAATAAAATAATGTAAACAATACGCTAATACCTAATACCAATATTGCACGATGACCTGTTTACAGTGGTGCTATGATGTCGTAATGATCTGAAGAGGAATGATGTGATGGATAAAATTACAAACACATATTTGTTTCAATTAATTAACACGTATCAAATAAATACGTGAATAATATTTTGAAATGGATTACCAGGAAATTTTATTATTATTTTATGCTTTCGTCTAAATTAGTGAAACTTTATTGCTTTTTCTTAATCCATAAAAACAATACCACAGAAAAGATGCGTCACATCGACGCATGTTAAAACCATTCACATCCACATCCACATTTTTCGGGAGATACTCCTAATAAAGAGCATTTTATGTCTGGCAGTTTGATAAAAGAAATGTTTTGTCTGATTTTGAAGCTTAAATATTTGCAAAAGTTAAACGATTGGCTCAGTTAAATTAGTAAGGAATCAAAAGCTTAAAATTAACGAAATTTAAGTAAAAACGAACAGATGGAGTAGTTGCCGTCAATACTTCTTAGGTTTTAACACCGATCTGATTTTAATTCATAAGATATGAAGCAAGTTAATAAGTTAAAAAGAGCTAAATGTTAAATTTAGATTAAGTCGAGTTTAATTAATGCTTAATTTGTTAATCGAAATTGAAATTTGGCTCCAAGAAATGTACAGGATTAATTTAGCAATATCCTTCAATAAAGTAATGCTTCGCTTACTCAGCACACAGTGCTGATCTTGTATTAGAGAAAAAATTTTTTGATCTATATTTTCCACCACCAATTTTCATCAGCACTTCAACGAAAACAATATTTTCGTTATCGGCTTCACTTTGCTAAGATGTAATTGGGCATGAAGTGAGAGAAGAATGAAGGAAAAAGATTATTTAATTCGACTGGAAAGTATTGAAAGAAGGAGAAAATCGGATTACGGATATTGTCAAGTGACAATAAATTATGTGACTATCCACCATAAAACAAAAAGGTCAAGGCATAGTTGCTTAGTACTCTATTACTACTATATGTAACATCGATATGTATAGCCAGCTTAATGAATCGTAAATCGAATGTTATGCATTCGGTTGTTTTAATGAACGAAACGATCGCATTGATGGAATACTTCATTTTTTTCGATTATAAATTTAATAAGGAATAGTATGAAATAAAATAAACTGAAACTTTTATTAATAAAATAAAATAATATAATTTTTTAGATTAAAGCCAATAATGGTTCATAAAGAATGATATTAGTTGATCAAACAGTCTTTGAACTTATCTAACTTTGTTTTCACTGTTGCTGTATCCTATGTTACTAAACTGCGGATCATATTCGTACAGTTTTAGAATAGATTTTAAGAAAAACAAAAACAGAAAACTCTTCAATCAAACAAATTTCAATAATTTATGCGTATAATTAATTCCTTCCCTGTATTGCCCTTTGCAGCAAATACCTCTGATGTAAAAATATCACTTCTATGATTCGTTTGGCAGCATTTGGGCAAATAAATTGTTAAATCAAGCAAAAATTTTCACAAACTATACACTATAATGAACTAAAGTAAACTTTTACCTATGACTTTATCACCGTGAAATTTGAACATTAATCAGTTATGAAAATGATAATAGAAGAAGCAGTGGTTGTCATTTGATCATTTTATCAACAATAATATTATTCATTTCTTTGATGAGATAAATGTTTGAAAATTCATATCATATACTGACAATGTGTTATCATTATCAAATTTTAATAATAATGAGTAACAGAATTACATGTCATTTCCATTTACGATGATATTATGAATATATGATAATTAATAGTTTTATAATTAATGACCTTCACGGAGAAGATAACATGAATTGAATCTCAGCAGTAAGTCACACGCGAAAAAAATGAAGGCGGGAGAAGACTGAAGAGAGGGAAAGAACAAACTTCACCGAGATCGCAATCATTATAACAGGCCGTTATTGCGGTCACTACCTTATGGGGGAAGGTAAATGCGGGGGGAAAGAACCCCTATTGGTTGCATGCACTGACTTGCTTTAAATGTTATCACACATAAATAGACAAGTTTTATGTTGAGTGACAAGGACGCTTCTTAACTTCTCACCACTAAATTACCTCATCTTGGGAAAATATCCTCCGTTTTCCCTGCCTTCCTCTTCACCGTAATTTATTGCATTTACCCGAAAATGTTCATTTATTTGAAATTTATTGTTTGAACAGATCAAAAAAAAGTTTGTCAACAAAATCCTTACAAGAAATTTTCCAAAATTTTTGCAAAACTTTGGCAAAATCATACGAAAACTCGTCCACTATAAAGAATATTTTTGATGCGAAATAAAAAAAAATTTTTTTATAATTTATAGCTTAAAAGATTATCAAATATTCACAGACTTACACGCATTTATAAACATTTGATGAAATCTGCATACAATATCCACCGTTACGGCAAGATACTGCATTACAACGACCTGAAAATTAATTCACAATAAAATCAAGCGATTTATTTGAAATAAGTCTAGAGATTAAGAAATGCAAAAAGATAACATATTTATTCAGCATATGTCTAAAATTTTTGAAATTTTCACTTTTTTCGCTTATACCTCTATTATTTTTATCATTACACTATTTAGCATAGTATTTTAAAACAATGAAGACCCATTAATCTCACAAATATTAAGTCAAGATTAAAATAATGATAATTAAAATAATGAAAATTTTGACGATCACTGACTGTTTAAATTATTTGCAATCATAATGACGAAAATTTTCAACGGGGACAAATGAAAATTATTATTAGGAGGAAATGATGTACGGATATTCAGAAAAGACGATAATTAGCATCATAGATGAATGGATGATTTACAGAAGATAGATGAAACTGATGATAAAAAGATATGGAATGCAACTTGGGAAAGAAAGTTTTTGACTGTTTCCCTTAGCAATTATCATTAAATCATTCAATAAAATACATTTTACAATTGTTTAAAAGAATAAAATTAATTTTCGCAATAATTTCAATTTTATTTATCTTTTTGATTGATGAATTTAATCAGTATAATTCTTACATAAAGTAATTTCACCTAATTTCTATCTAGCCTATTGAAAATAACTTACGGACAAGCATAAGTTGTTCATTACGCAACGTAATTATGTAATGCTTGGAATGATTTGATCACAAAAGACAAAGAGAGGTTTCAAGATAATTACTAAGAAAATGAATGAATTTAAATAATAATAATCGTTTATCGAATATAGAAAACACTTGTATTCCGTAAACTAACCGGTCAAGATAGCAGCATCGATTGCGATCCGGAAATTTACAATGATAGCATTAGCTGTTAAAATAAACAGCAATTGCATTGCAACAGATGTATGATAAAAAGAAATATTTGTCCAAGAATGATGCTAATTATTAATTCAGTATTAATTGTAGTAGTAACTATTGTTGTTACCGTTGTTATTGCTATTGTTAATTGAGCATTTATAAGTAATCGTTCACCTGTAAAAATTTGATAATACTAAATTACAACGCATTAACATACAATGTTAATCGTATAAACAAAGCGGAATAAAAATGCAACTACACATACATAATATTCGTTATAATTGAAATATCAGATAAAAGTTATCCAAAAATTCAAATGATTTTTTGAATTGCTAAAAAGAAAAAAAATTATCTTTAATTTTTTATAAAATAATATCTGAAATATTTTTGATAAATAATAACCTGAAATACTTTAGCAACAATTTAGACAAATGGATAATTTTTTTGTACATATATTAATAAACAAAAAAATAAAAAAATAAATTCCATCATAATTAAATGTCGTCAATAATATAGTAAAGAAAAATTATTACTTTTCCAAATGAAACCTAAAATGATTGTAAATTTTTAAGAAACAAAAGAACAGATCGAATAAGTAAGTAAGTGTATATGATGATATCATGATCCATTTAAAGATAAATTCAACGGATGTATTCTAGGAAAACATCTATCTAGCAGGGTGTGTGCATGTCTGTGTGTGTGTGTGTGCGTGTGTGTGTGTGTATATAAATGTGTCGAATAATTCGAATAAACTACATTTTTGCAAGAGGAATAGATCGAGCAGCAAAAAGAACATCAAATAGCAACGACAGAACAGCATCCCAGTTAGATAGGTGGATAGATGGGAGATGACAACGGGCGGGGGGGCGGCGAGAAGTTATTCTTCATCGGGCTGGGAGACCGCCCTGACAATTGAAAGACGAATAAATCATCGCTTTGGTGTAGTTGACTTTCACGTTGTTGTTAGTTGTACTTGTAAAAATTTAACTTTAAAAAAAAAAAAAAGAATCTAAAAAGAAAAAGAAAAAATCAAAAGAAAGAAAAGAAAATTAAAATAAAGAAATGAGAAATTGAAATTTGTTATCGAAATTATTTATTGTTAAATGTAATTGATGAATTTGTTAAAATTGAAATTTTATTCAATAATTTGTTAAATCTAAATTATATTTTATAATTATTACATTTTTTTTTTTATAATAATGTCTGATTATATTTTATAATAATTGCTATATTTTTTTTTTTGATTATTTTATTTGTGTTAGGTTCTAATTATGTTTTATAATAATTGTGTTAGGAAAGAAATTTCAATTTTTGAATTGGAAAAAGAAACAGAAGCTGCAATATGATGTTGGTCATTAGATCAACTAATCAGTACTTGAGCTCAATGAACTGTAAAAAAAAAAAAAATGTATATCTTGAAATAACAAGATCAATTATTTTATTGGTGATGATAATGGCAACAAGTAACTGTGTCATAATGAAAAAATAATTGACGAGTGAGTTTTAAATTTAATCTTTTGATTAATGTCATCGTAGCAACATTGTTTTTAGGTTTTAAGATTGTTCGAGGAAGTTTTTTGCTCATCTATTACAAGTTATTGGATACGTTATTGGACTCAACAAAGTAGTAGCCTATTTTCTCGACATTATTTTTCAGCCTTTTTAACAAATAGCCATTGTTCGTTTGAATTAAACAATGCAAAATTTCAAAAAGTTCAGTTACGAAATTGTCGTTGTGTTGTGCTTAACAAAGCAGATTTACCCCAAGCTATTTATAATCAATCATTGAACAATTTAGGAAAATGTGAAAAACAAACGGATATGAGCGATTTGTTAGCTTTTAACTCTCATCATTGTGTTCGTTAACTAGAAAGGAGCTGGAGTTTTTTTTTTTTTTTTTTTTTTTTTAAACGTGTTTATGTTTTCCGCTGGGAATTAAAAAACTTAGTTTTTTTTTAAAAATTTG
>JARVGP010000484.1:0-44968 GCA_029876185.1 Mansonella ozzardi | reverse complement strand
CGTTTTTTTTTTTTTATTTTTTTTAATTTAAAATTTTGTTTTTTTAATTTTTTTTCTTTGTTTTTTTTTTTTTAAATTTTTTTTTTTTTTTTTTTTGAAAAGAGCTAATAATTTTTTGAACATAATAATTTCACTGACTTTTAATTCAAAGCATTAAATTTTTACTATGATTAAAAGGCGCAAAAAGTGCAGAAAATTTGCTACTACTTTATTTTCAAAATAACGACGTTTGTTTATATGGTTAGCTCAATTTTCTAGTGGTTAGTTTACAGTCAGTAGAAACAAACACTTACTCTTGTTTCGTAATGGAATTTTGTATCTGGCAATTTCATTGCCTTCCCAACATATATATGATTATTACTCGTAAATACTGTGTTCCCAAAACAAGGGACTAGAGATGTTTTGTTCATAGTTAATTGACAGGGAAAGAATTTGACCACTATCCTGAAAAGTAATTTAGAATAAACAGAACAAATTGAACCGAAATGAAGTGACTCTTTTTAATTTTTAGCTTTACCAGCATGAAATGAACTTACTTTACTGTGAAAGGTGAAAAACGAATGCAGTAGAGTTGGATGCTAATAAATGTTTCATTCATTCTATCTGCATTATATATAAATTATTCTTTTTTTCAAAATTTCTCTTATATTTCTTGCTTATTTCTCAGAAGTAAAGTCTAGAAATACCATTAATAAATGATTTTCAAAATTCAAACCATTACTTTCAGATCTTTTCCAAGATTCCAATAGAGTTATTTACCGATAACTGAAAAGCAAATGGGGTTGTTGATCGTGCATTATTTGGTTTTGCTAGATACAGTTTGAAGCTCTCCCATCAATAAATAGAAATTAACTGCGTAATAACGCTATTTAGCATTCTCTGTTGAATCATCTCAATCCCCATCCACACATAAAACATAACAGCAAGGCAGAAGTACGTTTTTCTTCATAAACAATAGGGGAAGTATTAGGTATATGATACACCGCCTACCGTTGTTCCTGTTCTGGAAGAGATCGTACTAAAAGCGGTAGGAGTATTGCTTCTTTCAGTCAGTTCAAAATAGGTGTCGTCCACAAAGTGTTTGATTTCATTCCTTACAACCTTTCTTTACTGGTTATTGGGATTGGATTTACCCGAAATCAATTTGTAAACATATTATAATTGAGGATGCATTGTGATAACATCTATGATATCCGACTCGATAGATATTTAAGCAATAATGATTCAATTAAATTTAAAGTGAAGCAGGCGGAGATTGCAAAGATTGACATTTTTCCATCTTATTAAATCTTATTGAAGTTCCGATCTTATTAAAATAGAATCTTGTGAAAGGTTGCTCAGATACATATATTGAACTGTGGACAGATTATTTTACTTAAATTTCTTATTAATCTAAGAACTAATCAACTATTCTTTACTACATTCAACTCAATATTGGTGTGACTTATTATAAATATTAGGTGATATTCGTTCAATATATGTGTTGAATATACTAGTCAACAACATTTGATTAGGAATGTAAATTATTTTTCTAAGTGTTGCTATATTCATTGTCCATCTGCAATTCCTGGATAGCACTTGAACTCCTTATTTGTTGAGCGTTTTGAACACCCCCTTGAAAACAAGCATTCGTTTCGAAATTCCCTGCTTGCAGTTTAAAAACACGAAGATTGAATAAAGTGAAAGTATGAAACACTGATGATAAAAGCGAGCGTTTTCTGGATGTTTTCAACATTCACTTTCATTCTTAAAATTTTTTTTTCAATAGGCAGGCAATGCGTAGATATTATCGAAGAGGATGTTGAAATTCCTTAGCCTTATGGTACTGACATTTTTTGTTTATAGTTTTGGGTAATTATTGCTGGCAAAAAAATAAATCAGTCGAGGTTTTAAATAATTAACTGCAACTTATTATTCAGAGTGCAAAGCTGTTATATAATTTCGATTTCGACGTTTTTCGAAATTTCAGAGCCAGCCAAATTCTTTACAAAATTCTTAGGAAACTTTCAGAATAGTTGAGTGGTGAAATTTGCTTTAGAGGATACCGCAGCAAGAATGGCTCAGGCAGAAATGGTGACAGTGCGTATGTCGCGCGGCCAAATGAGTACACCATGGGGCTTCGATATTGGACCTGAACTCGCCGTCATTAATGTATAATTATTAATCATTTTTAATTAAATAGTTTTGATGCTAGAATGAAACTCATATTTTCAAAAACTTGAATTTAGGAGGAATAACTTTCCATTTTCCTGATGTTTTATGTTATGATCTTATTGTTAGATCATTGTAAATATTACTAGCACCTGCGTTGCTTCTGAGATATTTTGAATCAAAATCACAAGTTTGATTGACTTCATAGCCTAGAAACTGAAAAGCAAACTTGAAAGTTGTTACAAATGACCAAAATTTCCGTCAAAAAAAAAACAAGAAAAAATTTATATAATTTTAATCTAGAAAATTCTTTTTTGTTGAATTCCTTCAGTCTTCCGCTTCCATATGGATTTAACAGAAAGTATTTACTGGGCAACATTACACCCTTTTCATTAGAATCATACACGGTATGCAGGCATGCGTCATTGAAAAAGAAACTTTTATCAAAAAACTAGTCAATTCTGTAATCACATGAATGAAGTACTGACTAAGTTTCTGCAGAAGATGATCAAGGCAGGCTACCTGCTAACTAACTTTCATGCGGTTGTAGTTCCGCAGAAATATTAGTACCAGTTCTCTGCATAAAGGGCGTGTTACAATTACGTTGCGGCAGCAAATACATCTAAAAAAAAAAATTTAGCGATTTTTGTAAATCCAATTTTTTTCACGAAATCCTAATTGTATGCTTAATTTTTAGAATCCAAAGCATAAAACAAAGTGTCACAAAAAATACAAACTGCTTGCAGTCCTTTCTACTTGTTAAAGTATGAGAAGAGAGATTATTTGTAGATCACACAATTTTCTTCATATCTCTTTCTTACTGCAGATGTCTTGATCCAAGCAATAAAAACAACAGTTCTTTTTTTCCTTTAACGGAATAACCTTTTTGATCAAGAACCCACCTGCTGAGGGTCTTCATTTTCTATTGCTTTTCTGATAGTGCAATTTTGTTCGAATTATTTCAACTTCCAACTGCATACCAATTTTTTAATTTAAAGGGGTAAACAAGTTTAAAAATAAATGAATGAAAGTTTAGAAAAAATTATCAATCATTATTCACTTAAAAAAAACTTGCCGTTTACGAAAGATATTGCCATTCATTCAGATGTGCTAACTTTCAGTGCTCAAGTTCTCGGATATTGATAATGTTAGTAATTTACTGAAAAGTATTAAGAAAACTACATAGGCAAAATCCAAAAATGTCCAAAATGCAATTTCAAGCTCAGCTGAATATATTCATACCGTAACATTGAAATTTTTTTCAGGTTATCCGAGGCTCGTTAGCTGATCGTGCTGGCTTACTAAATGGAGATGTTTTAGTAGAACTTGAAGGTCATCAGAATTTAGACATTAAATTAGCGAAACAATTATTGTCGAAAACAGAACATAAAGTGGAATTGATTGTGCATAGGTAAGTGATCAAATTAATTAAAATCACTGAAAACATTAGCAGTAATTGTGGTAATAACTTTCACTCTTACATAATTTCGTATTTTTGCTTGTTATAAAAAAGACGAAAAGGAATTTGAACCACGGCATTTGAATAACGGCCAATCTTTTCGTCTCCAATTAGAAAGTTGAAGATTTTTATGTTAATCAGTTAAATTATTGGCATCAAAATACAGAAGAGCAATTTCTGACTTAATTACCTGATTTCACAACACCGAGATTTTGGATTATGCTAATTTATGGAATATGTGAACTACCTTTGATTTTCATTTGTTGTTCCTAAAAAGATTATGGAATGATTTTAACAGTAACTGCTGTAAAATAGCAGAACAAAGGAAATTATCAGCAAGTTTCATGTTTTGACAAAAAATGTTAGAATTTATTTGAGATGGGTGCATTATTTTGGAGGAAAATTTTCAAAATCTCATACATGACGAGTGTATAAATGCTACACGCTCACTGCCCTAATTTTAAAAATTTTTCGCTCAGCTCAACTAGGAGGCATTGTTTGCGCTCGTCCCATTTAAACATTACAATTTAACAGACAGTCATTCTCCGTATGTATCAACTGTCCTGCACACCTAAGCCCTGGTAAATTTCCCCTTTCTTTTACCTTCACTAAGATGAGCACAATATCAAAATATTTTTATTAATTAATTTTAGAAAAAACTTTTCAAACATTCAAATTTTAACAAACAGACAGTTTTAGGACTGGTGGTAATATAACACATCGAATCTGGCAACCATCCGTAGCCGAAAATACGGAATATAATAAATTTCAACATTCTGTGTTCAATGTTGCTTCGACCAATACTCAAAAAACAGAGCCTGCAATTGTTCCTGTAAAAGTGTCTCTGGAACACCAGAATCCGGTAAAGTCTGCTTCACTTGGATCAAAATTAGCAAATTCTAGTAACTAACACGTTTCTTCCTTCACTCCTTGCCTTTAATAAGAATCATGAGGTCTGAAAATGCAAAATGATGAAATTTTCCAAACAACAAAACTTCGTCTTGAAATACCGTGATGAACAAAATACAAATAGTAAAGAATTATGCAACATCTTGAATGAATAAAATTTTCCAAGCTCATTTAGAAATTTACTTTATCGAAATTAGTTGCCGCCTCATTTGAGTTCATTTACACCATTCATTTACTTTTTGAAATTTTTTAATTCTGGGAGGACCAGAAATTATTAAATTACAGGTGATGTTTCAAACCGTTAAATTAAAAGTTTTGGTTTCTTATCCATAATCAGTGCTTATCCATAACTATGATCTTATCTTAAATCCAGTCACATTTTTACTTGCGACACTTGTTGACAATTTTTTCCTTCCTGAATAGTAAAAGAACAGGCCATTTTTTTCCTTGGTAGATTATGAGTAAGTTTGAGATTATGAGTAAATTATGAGTAAGATTTACGTTTCTGTTCTAAAAGATTGTTTTTTGTTTTCTATCAGTTACCCATTAACTTGAAACTCAATTATTTACTTCTGGATTAATCAGTTAAGCAGTGAAGGAAATGCCAACCAATAGAACAAATAATCGCCAACGTGAAATTCATGATAAAACTTTTTGTTTTTTGTTGATAATTCTCCAGTTATAATCAAGAATTCTCTGAGAATTCTTATGATCAATTAAAAATGAATGCTGATTTGAACAAAATTCCTCAAATTTTGCGTAACTGGACTCATACCTTGTGATTAATTACTAAACATTAATCTAAAGTGTCAATTGATAAGAATTGTATGCATGCTTAAGATTCAAAATTCTATAAAGCGGCAAGATTGACGTATCGTATCTTAAAATATGAAGCATAATCGGAATGAGGTATCGCCTTTATGCGCTTATGGCGATAGTAGATCGCCATATTTGATTGATTTATCCGTAGTTTGCTTAGATTTTAATTGTTCCAAAGTTTCTTGCTAGACTCATGCATTTTCATTCCACTTCCAACTTACTGCTTTTGATTTCCTGCAAAATTTTAATGATAACGATGCATAATAATCAGCAGTGTCGTTTGATGAAAAAAGTCACAATTTGAAGTGCTTGATAGCATTTCACATTTTAAAACAGAGTCACTACTTAAAAGTTAGTCCTTACTTGATCAATCTTAGCACAACACTCAGTTTTTTATTCATTTCATTGACATTATCAGCCAGTAACATATCTTCATAATTTATTTCAAATAGATAGACATGTTTTTTTAATGTATTTTTAAAAAAAGATACAACCCTATTCTCCAATATTCTTTCCGATAAATTTGTAACATTGTTTCATTTTCAATATAGATTTAAAGTCATCATGCTATTCTTCTCAGAATTTTCAAGTTCCATAGGACCGCAAATTAATCTTCATTTGTATACAGGATTTTAATTTTGAAGAAGAAAGTGTAGTTCCTGCCCATTTTCTTGTAATTTTGATTGTTTACGTGTTTTTATTTTCTATTTCTACTCTCTCCTTTAATTTTTATACTTTATTTACTATAAAGAAATGGAAGGTTTTCAAGATATGAAATTTTTTAGATACTATAAATTCAAATTAAACTTTCAGCTACACATTGTTAAACAAAATTTTTCTCGGCAGATTTTACGTTGCTCGCCAAGTGAAATTCTTCCAGGAATCAATCGCAATCCCGGGTTTTAACGTCGGAGCTCAACCATTCGGTGATCATCAGGAAGTGAAACATTTACAATACAATTCACCTATGCCTCTTTATTCGCCGCAAACAGCTGCTGAACAATACCTTCAACAAACAGGTGGACTATTTGGAACCGAGTAAGTTTTGACATGTATTATAACTTTAATTTATTTGTAAACCAAAGTCAAAGTCTTGCATGCATTTACAGAGAAGTAAAACCGAATACCTTAAACCAGATATGTTCATCATGAACATCATAATGCTGACCACTATCACAATAATTGAGCTACTATATCTTCTGTCATAACATAATAAATGCTACATAGTTTGTGTTAACATTAAAAATTGATTTCTGCGCGACGATCGTACATAAACACGCATAATTATGTCCTCGCTAATGAAAAGGATCATTAAAAAAAACCGTAGAAATGCGGAATCTAATTTGTCAAAAGCTTTCCTCGAGCAAGATCAGCTGCACCCTTTCGATCAAGCAAGATTGATGTTCAAGATTCCACCATCAATTCATTAAATACGTGAAAATATTTTAGCCCGAATTTGGCTAAACAAAAGGAAGTTCCGTCATATTTGCGATCGGAAACGCTTCGCCTTATCCAGGAAAGCGAGAGCTTGAAAGAAAGTGGAGAACAGGCGATACCACTTAAATCAACTAATACTAATCAAGGTATGCCGATAGAATTTTAAGATTTTATGAAAATCCTATCAGCTTAATTATTTCATAAGTGGGAAGTAATTAACATTCATGCAATAAAGTTGCGAGGTTTTGAATTCCAAGGACCATAAGAGTGCCGTCACCAATTTAATTTTATATGATCGAGCTAAGCATTATGGTGTTGTAACACAATAATAAAGAATTTTATCCTGAACTCTACTCATATTCAGAAGAAATTAAAACGAACGTGGAAAATCTAACCGAAGCACCGATGTGTTTTGTTTGTGGGCGCAATATAAAGTATGTTATTTCGATAGTCTACATTTAAATTTATGGTATTAATTGTAGTGCAGAAAATTTTAATATAAACCGATTTGACTGGAAAATTTTACCTTCCAAGATTTATAATGTAGATTTTTTCTTGCTATTTCGAACATTAATTACCAAATTATTATTTTAAAAGCATTGTTCTACTCGTGCGACAAGCTTTGATTGGTAACATATCACCGCCTAAGTTATGTTTCAACACGTTAGCATATTCGAATTTCTCCAATGTTGGTCGGCAGATGATGATCGTAGTTATTTATACAATAATGCCTATAACAAAGGCCGAATTTAATCTTCATAAACAAACAGAAACTTTTTTCTTTTTTTTCGGGACTTCATAAACAAACAAACTTTCATGACTGAATAAGACAGCAGCCATACTGGCCTCACAAGAAGTGAAGTAACAAAACTTTTTGCTCGCTGTTCTCAGTGATGCCAGTAATTTGAAAAACCGTATTTTAAGTGTTTTTCTATTGAAAGAGAAATTGTGGAGAATTGTAAGGATCAACTTCTTCCCGTTTATTCCGTGAAACCCCAGCATTGTAGCAACAAAAGATGATGTGTTTGAAATTAGTTTTCCGATCTTTGCCGAAAAAACTAGCTCTTGATATTGTTGTAATGTCAAAACTCCTATCCGATTTACAATATTATTCCAGATGATCAAAAATAAACTCAAAATACACTTATGATATTTAGTTGGAGATTTCCGAGCGGTGTATTTCTTCATGTATTACAATTTTTCGACTTTATTTAGAGTGCTGATTCTCGGCTGCTACTTTATTATCTAATTATTAATTACAAGTTTTCATTAAATGATAGAGGTATTTGTAAATGAGGGAATAAATTACCGATTAGAAATTTATTAAAAATAAGAAAGTAAAAGAAATGAATTTAGAATTATAGAAGTTTAAACAAATAGAATTCTTTAAATTAGAGTTACAATCACCTAAATTTAATTGTACAGGCAAGTTAATTCACTTCTACAGATCTGATCATTTCATCTCATTTAAACCCTTAACACCACTGAAATTGGTCATAAAGATGCTACTCACTACGAGAACGGTAAATTATTAAATAAAATTATATAATTACTTATAAATGAGTGATCTTTTATGACTGTTGCATATTAATGTACTCAAATACATCTAAAAAAAAAAAAAAAAATTTAAATTAGTCCTTTGTGTGAGATGAAACTTGCGGTATAAACACTTCAATAACCATAAAACGGTAAAACATCTGTATGCACAATGGTTAGATGATATGCATACTTAATCTGCTATTCTATCCTTGCCTTTTCACTAACTGATAATGAATGAATTTGAACGAATCTAAAAAAAAAATCTTTTCTTTAAAGATTTATTTAGCAGTAAGAGTTGTCATAGCTTCAATCACTTTTATTTGGAAATATGATTCAAAAATATGAACATTTTAGAGGAGTAATGTGTCGAGCATTCGATCGTACAATACACAGTGATTGCTTTCAATGTTCTACCTGTGGTAGCCCGCTCAAAAACGAAGGACACCATTTTATCAATGATAAGTTTTACTGCGACATCCATGGTCGTCAGCTTAGAGGATCCGGTACTGTCACAAGCCGTAATGAGATCAATTGGTCCACCGCGTATGCTAATTTTATCAATTTTAATAATAATAGACTCGATCATAATAGAAGAATTTTAGATAGAACTTGGAATTTGAATCTTCAAATCACTTTTTCGAAATTTTCGATTGGTCTGAAGAAACCGGCAAACAATATTGAAAACATTTTCTCCCTTCCTCTCGACTTTCTACCTCCTCTTATCATTTGCATTTTATCTGCTCTTCTTATTACTTCGCCACAATTTGTCTGTTGCAGAAATAGAATACTGCGATTCTGAATTAAGATTTTGCAAAAAGAAAAAGTATTTTCTAAAACTCGGACGCAAAATATGTGCCAGCGTACAAAAATTGATTTTAACTGCAAATAATAAAACGAATCATATTAATAAACAGTGATGATAGCATTAGTGTTGTACGTTGACTACGGTGATGAAAAATGTAGGGTCATATTCGGATTCCAAGAAATTCAATTTGCTTGATATAATTGGTCAATAGAATGCAAATACAATAAAAGGATGCTGAAACATATCGGAGGAAATCGATTTTTCTTAGTCACGGATTTTTCAAGTTCGAGAAGTAACAACAATTTCAGATTTTTATTTTTCAGACGGCGACCCAAAATGGTTCCAACTTTCGATAAAAATGCTTTGTTAACTCAGCATCAGTCAGGAATTATGAATCGGCAGTCGGTTTCAATCAGTCCAACACCATGGAAGACACAAAGTCCTATCAGGTACTCAACAAGTTTTTCGAATTTCATTTTTCTCCAGTTTTTCATTTCCAATGACTTGTTTGCCAGATTCAAATTTTCTGCCAGGTTAAAGATTCAGCTGCGAAAAGATTTTCATTTTATTGGGTGAATACAGTGCTATATAGTTTCATATAGTGCAAATCCAATTTCCACTCCATATCTTTATGATTAAAAACTCCATCAGGAATGCAAAACGGTTTATGTCTTTAGCTTCGATCATTGTTTTCATTATTTATAGTTTTTTGGAGAAATTCCTTAAAATCAAGTCTTTTTCACAATTTATAACCAAAAATTGTTCATAGAATTATATTGAATAGCAAGAATTTTGATACAAAATAAAATATAACTCTGAAACAGATATTTTAATTTTGATTGTTTGGTGAAGGCATTATAAATAATCTGCAATATCAATCAAACTTGTCTAATATTTAATTTTTATATATAACAAAAAAATAATTTTTATATATAACATAATTTATATATAAGAAATGATCACCAAGTCAAAATACCATCTGTTTATTTATTTGGAATAAAAAGAAGTCATTGGGTTAAAAAATTATATATTCTTGTTTACCATCCAAGTTTTAGTAATAAGTGCAGAAACAGAGATATAAATAAAATATTAATTCTATTTTTAATTTCTCAAATATTAATGATTAGTGTTTGAGATGAGTTTCATTAAAATGTACTATGAAAAATATCCGCAGCTAAAAAGAACGACATTTAGTCCAAGCAATCGCGGTGTGCCACCAGCGGCTACTCAATATGGCCATGAGTTGAATGAACTGAGGAAAGAAATCTACAATTCGTCGATGAGTTCAGGTAAATAAGATTACTTCAGCTATATATAAAGCAGAGTGGTCCTAAAAGTATCAATGACAACGAAGTTGAAATGAAGTTGAAAAATAACCGTAATATTACGAGTTCAGTAACTGGAAGTAACTCATACCAAAAAGTTTCCGTAAATATGGGAATTACGATTCCTTTGCTTCAGAGGCAGTAAATTGGGTACGAGTTGAATCTATTAATTATATAACTGATGTAACACTCTGTTTTTATGTGAATTCTATCTTTACTTACACAAATATTTAGAACTCAATTTCAATTACTGTTATTCATGTGAAAGTTTATTTCATAACCGTGTCAAACGTCCTTTGTATACTGGCATCATTCGTATATTCTACGCAGGTGACGTATCCGATCAGCAATACTACCAACTTTCATGAACGGTATTAATCATGTCCAACGTTTACCTCTTAAAATCCAGAAAGTAAGTTCACTACATCGGATTCCATGCAAGCATCAATGGCCTCCAGAACCTCACAAAATTAAGAAATATTGGCAATGCAGCTATTAATTGCTGCTACTTCTAAAGATTCGACCTCTAACAAGCCGGAACAAGATTAATTTCTTTTGTCATTGGCAAAATTTATCAAGGGAAATTTGAATAGACAGCGGAAACTTGCAAATCCGAAATGGTGTCCGTAGAAGCCTATGAATCACGTGAAAAAAACGGAGTGACTGCAAATAATTTTAACGCAGTATGCAGATATCATGTAATGCCGTGTGATTCGTTTTTTCAAAATCCGAGTTATCCGAGACATATGAAATAAAAGTGCTTTCAGATGAATAGAATTATAGTATAAGAAAGACAGATAAGGTATAGAAGGTTTGACTGATAATATGAATAGTGGAATTCGTAGCTGTAAATGCGGTAGTATTTACGAAAATCATTTTCAGAACAAACCACTTAGCTACAATCTCTCAGAACACTGATCATAATATAGCAAATTCAGAAATTTGAGAATGAGAGAAGATGAGATCGGAAAAAACGAGCTAATCTCAATGGATGTAATGTACACCAGTAGTAATATGGAAATGAGAAATCGTCCCATCAAGGAAGTATCTGATGATCAGGCGCTGTTTAGTGGAATGGAATAACAGATGCCATTGCGATGAAACTGGAAATATTGAGTTAGGTATAATTGAAAAGGAGGATTTAGCAGCTTAAATGGAAGGAAACTACTGATTTGCGAGAAATTCGACTTTTTCATGCATTATTGTGGGAGATTTACTCGCGATAATAAAAGTAGTAGGAGTAAAGGGGGGAACAGGATAACATTGGAGGGTGAAATTTGCTTGATCTTCATATTGAGAATCAGAAGATAACGGAAGGAGTAACAGAAAAAGCCGAGGAAGGACAAGAATCCACGGAGTCGTATTTCATTAAGGAACGTGATAAACAAGATTGCAATTAATATCAGCTGGAATTACGTGATCCGGAGAAGCAGCTTTTACATATGCTTGAAAACACTACTGATTTTCTCAAAAATCACGACGATTGCAAAAATTTCATCGTTAATGAATCCCCTCTTTTTCTGGAACTTTTACCGAATAAGCTTTGAGAAAAATTTTATAGAGCTCATTCTAGAAATTTCAAATTTTTGGATAAATGTTGAGAAGATTTCAGAAATGCTAATTATTTATGCTAGGTAATCAATGAGATTGTATATTTTATGTTAGTGCTGCAGTACTGCAGCATGGAGGACAAATTGTTGAATGAAAATGGCTGTTTTTATCAGAGACAACAGAAAAATGCAAGATACATGGACAGCAATAAAGTAATGAAATTAGTGGAAAATAGATCGAACAGTTGTCGAGATCTGGATTGTGATATTTTTTTACGGTGAAAAACGTTTGATCACTACATTATAATATCATTTGATCTAGTTATCGAAATTCTCTAGCATGCGAATGAAGTTGCATGCCATTCCAATGACTCTTATACCATTCTTTGATGATGCTGTTTTAGGCCCTTTTCTACACCCTTTTCAGTGTACTAATTTGATTACTAAATAGAAGAGCTGATACCTTATGGTAGTTTAGTGATGCCAGTATTATCATGACCTTCGACCTATAATGATTCACCATGTCTTGTTCACGAAACAACATTGTCGAAAATTAACACTGATTTAAAACAAATTAACTTCGCACAGATAATAGCAGAATGTCATAGATATAATTAAAATCCTGAGAAGTCGCTGCAAAATAAATATGCGGAGAGCTGAACAAATGGATGGTAGGTATGCGCTAATTCTTGGTTGCTTTACCAATTAAAAACTAATAACAGGCATGTGATAAATACTCTGAGAAGCCTAAATTTCTGAGTGTAATCGTTATGTGGAGAGCATGTTTTGCAGTATAAAATATCTCAAAACTAATCTTCAAGTCAAGATTTTTGCTAGTGATAACAATCGTTTAATGAAAGCAATAATATTGTGACACTGAAAAATGTCCTAACTATATTCTGTTAACCAATATTAGTTTGTGAGCATCATCCAAAATAAGGTAATTATATTAAATAAGCTAAATTGCTTGCGCACCAAATTAAAGAAACCTCAATATTTCTTAGCTTTATTCGTTGGACATAAATAAACAGGGTAAAATGATACAATCAGTAGACTGTTGAAGACTTCCCAAAGTCTGCGGAGTACATAAAGCTAGAAAAGGAGAAAAGTCGATCGGTTTCTTCTCGAAACTAAATTTATTAATGTCAGATATTTCGTGCTTCGTACTCTTGTGCCAGAAAAATTTCCTGATTTTATTATTGCTCAAGTAATCCTGCAAGAAGCTACAGGAACTTCAGAACTTCAGAATTCAAACTATTGTATGATTCTTTTTATCCACTTCCTCTTCATTTCTTTTATTTCAGTGCCATGCATTTCCTTACTTCCATAATGTTTGAAGCATCTATCTATCACACTGATGCGAATCACAGTTTACATCAAATCAGTTCCTGTAACGCAGGTTCTATAACATACACAAATATCGGTGGTTCCACATACACTGATAATCATAACTAGCTTCTAAGAACTGTTTGCTCACTTCAGTTAAAATCTTCAACTCTTTGACTTAAAAATAAATTGTTCTATTGCTTTGTCACTTTAAAATTAGAATTCTGGAATTTTGCAGTAAACAGAAGTCCATATCTTAAACCATCAGATGCATATGAACCGCGAATTGACGAACAAGTGAAGAATCGAGCTATATTTCACACTCCAAGCAACCAGATATCGCGCTGCGAAGACTGCAAACAAGAAATAAGGTATATTTAATTGCTCCCTTCGCATTTCGAAATAAACGTTTGCATAATTAATTCTCAAATGCAAAAGTTAATATAAGTCATGGATACTAAAAGAATTATTTTGAATTATTTAATGCGAAAATAGCACTATTATTCATGGTAAATTAGTGATGAATTGATGATTGTGAAACTTTGGCTAGATTTAATTTCAAAAATTCGACAGTTTGGTATTTGGATTTTGCAGGGGTGCATATGTCTTAGCTAATGGATTAGTATACTGTCCAAATCATTTTGTATGCTCCAACAAACGATGTGGTCGCAAATTGTTGGACATTGGTTTTGTAGAAGAAAAGGGACAAAAATATTGCGATCGCTGTTTTGAAACTGAAATCGCTCCACGCTGTGCCAAATGTAACGAGCCGATAACTGCTGTTAGTTAAAGAAAATATTTTAGATTGTAGTTCCTTTAATATGTGGCCTGGACTGATATCATTAACACAATCAGTGCTGTGATGACTTTCCTGAACAAAGTAAAAAGCTATTTGTTTTCAGTGATAGGAAATCGCTGTCGTACTACCAGATAATACATAGGTTTTGACGATAATTGAGCAATAACCATTAACCATTCACTTGTTTTGTTTTTTTATAGGATTGTCTAAATGCGCTTCAGAAACAGTGGCATCCACACTGCTTTGTTTGTACGCATTGTCACTATCCATTTGGAAATTCAGCATTTTTCCTTGAACAAGGACAGCCATATTGTGAAACAGGCAAGCTTAACATATTCACTTATAGTAATTCACTAATTACTTAAGTATTTCAGCGCTTTATATCTTCGTAATCAAATAGCTGAGCATCGATTTAAACATTCTCAAACATAGTAATTTGAGATAAAAACGATTCTGAATTCTAGACTGGAACATGCTATTCACAACTAAATGCGTGTCATGCCATTATCCGATAGAAGCTGGCGACAGATGGGTAGAAGCATTGGGCACTGCATTTCATTCAAACTGCTTTAACTGCGCGGTAAATTTATCACATTGCATAGTTTTATCCAATATGAGTAGAAGTTTTGAATTTTAAAAGCAAAAACAGAAATAATCTCACCAGTAATGAAGATTTTTAGAACAACACTTGGGTCCAGAAATGCTTTAAAAACAGTAAACAAAAAAAATCAAAGAAACAGAAAGTTAACGTGCATACTTTAGATACCTGCATAATCTATTCAAATTTAATTTATTTCAGAGCTGCAATGTGAACTTAGAAGGAGAGAGTTTTTATGCCAGAAATGGAGCACCATATTGCAAATTACATGCTTGAATATGAACAAGTTATATCCTTTTTTTCTTGCTACTGTACCAGTGCGGTGTAATATAATGCTATTTTTTAATCCCACAATTCAAGCTTCACTAAAGCTTATTAAAAATTCCATACTCTACAACGAAGTTCTGAATTTTCTATTCTGTGGCTCAAGTGACATCCATGAAAGAATTTTAACTATGCATCGTAATGAAATATCGAAAACATTAAGCAGTTTACATAGAGGAATAAGTACTTCAAAAAATCAAGAAGTATATATGACTTCTAACCAGATGCTGATCGTTTAAGTCTACATTTCTGCACTATCCCATTAAAATAACCGATATAAATGAGCATGATCGCTCGCAGCAAACCAGCAAAAAGCACCTGTATAAAGAAGAGAAAGAATGAATAAATTTCAAAGGAATTAGCCAAAAAGTTGAACGACTAAAAAATGAAAAAACCATTGACTACCAACGAATTCTGAGATTCCTCGGATATGCCAGAGAAATCCAAAACAGAAAAAACAAAAGAATCAAATGACCTGTTCAACAGCCCGTAAAAAGCTCTTCTCTGGTGCACCACCCGCTGACAATACTCCAAGTGCCCATCCATCCAGACCAATGCACGTCTGGTAATTACCACAAGAAAGATCATGAATGAGGCATTCAGCAACCACTTCTGGTTCAAATAGACCTGCAGTGCCACTGATTCCCTTGAGTTCTTCCGGCATTGTCAATATTTCACGCTTAAAAATCATGATCACAATACCATCTCCGTCATTTCTTCCCAGTAAAATAACTTTTCGGTGATTTAAACGATATCTTAATCATCGAACAGTAACTAAAAAAATTTGAAACCTGGAAGCCTTCGGTATTTGTATTTGGAGGATAGATTACAGATACTTGAACATTATACGGAAGCAGTTCCATAAACAATGCTTCAGCAAAGCCACGCATCGCAAATTTTGTTGCTCCATAAGCAGTATATCCCCAAATAGGACACTGACCGGCAGCAGAATTCACAAAAATTATTTGGCCATTACGTGACCTCTTCATTTTCGACACCACCGCTTTAGTCATATGAACCTGAAAGCAAAAATATCTTGTGTGTCGATAGTAATTCCGAAGTTTTGCACAAACAGCACTTGAATCTCAAGGAAGGCAGAACATTAAATCATTAGAACTCCTTCCATCTTTCTCTTCTCATTATTGAATAAAAGCATACCGCGCTTAAAAAATTCATACACATTTGCTCCTCATATACTGATATATCGACTGAATCAAAAGCCCCTTGCGCAGCATATCCCGCGTTATTTATCAAAATATTGATATCACCAAGTTCATTTTCCGCTTCTTGTATCATTGCCTTCAGCTGATTAAGATTCATGAATATTTGATACAAAAAAAAAAAAAAAAACTAGAAAAACCCAAAACATTTTACAAAACATTCTTAGAAAATTGAACGAACATAAGGTTTCGATTCTTTTTTATTTTGTCTTCGGTCTGAATGGCATTCAATTATTAAACGATAATCTCACCACACTATAGGATGAAGTGACGTCAACACTATAATATTTTGCAATAGCACCATTTTTCTTCATTTTTGCTAGTGTGTTCAATTCGTTACACACCAATTCCAGCTGTTCTACATTACGTGCAGCCAAAGAAACAGAACAACCGCGCTGTATTAAAGCTATGGCGATTGCTCTTCCGATTCCTTTCGACCCACCTGTAAAAGTTTTGCTTTACCTCTTAATTTTAGAAAATATTATATTATTGAAAAAGAACGTTTAGCACATGAAAACAGAAAGTTACTGTAAAAAATTCAAACAGAACAATTACTACAAAACCTCTCCCAACTATTCAAAACAAATTAACTATTGCTGAAACTCTGATATCAGAGTAAGAATTTCTTGAAAATTCATAGCAACTAAGGAAGAATATCTGATTGGCTTTAATTCAATAAAATGACTAACCTGTAATAAAAGCATGCTTCCCTTCAAATGATACTGGCTTTTTTCGTGGTAATGAAATATAAACTAAGATTAAAAGTAAGGCATAAATAAAAACTATAGCAAATGTGAAGCATGATATGCAAAAATAGATATCCATTTATCGCGCTTGAACCTCAGTTAACTGAAAAAGAATTTAAAACAACTTAATTCGAGCAGTTCAATTTCAATCATGAATTATTCGTTTAAAATTAAAATTTCACAGCTTGAGAGAAAAACCGAGCAATATATAAAACAAAATAACACAATGTTAAAATAGTGATAATGGTACGTAATGGCGTATCTTAATTTATTTTTCTACTTGTATTTTTGACAATGTTATGGTATCAAAATTTGCCTGAGTATACTTTTTTAAAAATAGAATATTGTTTCAGCAATATTTCATGAGTCTGAAGTGAAAACAACTAAAAAAGTGTAGCCCACTACTACAGAATGTTTAAAAGCCTACCGAATTGAAATGCAAAGCGATGGGCTTGCCGAAAAAGCGTCCATACACTGAAAGTGCTGCCCAAATAAGATTCACGTCCGATGCTTGAACAACCACAGACCCCTTCCGTTCAACCTCGTTAAATGGACCCAACGAATAATTCGGCGCAGTCTGACCTAGTATTATTCGTACTGCTTCATTGACCAATATTTCAAAATCATGTCCAGTGAATGTACTTCTCAGTGGTACTCCGAACTCTCTGCATTTCAAAAAAGTTAATTGAAAAATCCAAGTTAATGGTAAGAATCCAAATGGATAACTACAGTTATCTATTACTCCCTATACTGAGTTATTACAAAATTCATGAAGTAAGAGAAAAATGAAGCTAATTTCTGAATTTTTCCAATTTGAAAATCTCGCTTTGAAGGTGGAAACACAATAAGTGTAAATAACGGGCACATACACTTTAAATGTCAAACGTCTTTGGCCTGCTAGATTAACCTTTCCTGGCATATAGTGCACCCATACACATGCAATAACTTCGTGAAACTTCCTGAAAAATGTGCATTTAGCAGAGAAAAAAATTTGAGTTAATTATGATCATACTAACATAAAAATTAAGCAATTCAAATTTAATGACTGCATAAATATAGCAGGTTATCGATCTTTTCTCTACTTCACCTACCACACTTGCATGTTTCAATATTGCTTGAATATTACAAAAAGATATATTTCAATACAGATAGATTTACTGATAAAAAAATGGCGATTTCAGGACAAATTTAATGTAATTTTATTTACAATGAGGAAATCACTATGTTAGCACCGCAATCAGTTTAAATGATCAGTTGAAAGTTTTAACTACATATATCAGGAAAAAGCATTCAAAAAAATAGATTAATAAGATGATGCACATCATTTAGTAGACAGAATTTGAGGATATATATCATAAGAATTTCATTACAATTGCAACTATAAATAATATTTAGTTAGGAATGAGCGCATGCTTTCATATTTTATCGAGTTTTCTTCAAAACCACCGTTCCACGACCTCTTTTTGAAACTTCCAGACCAAGGAATTGCAAAACGCGATTGACCTGTAACAAATCCATTTAAATTTCGAATGAAAATGCAAGTAGAAAATCCACAGTATAAAGGCCGTGATGACCATAACACATCTTGCATGTTTAAGCTCTAAATGTTCATACAACATAAACAGCACATACTAATTATGGGTTTAATAACAAGCTTTTAAATTTCGAATCAAACAAACTAAAAAAACAACCTGCCGATAACTCGTCCAGTTTTTCACTACAAGTTCACGTTGGCTATTATCTCGAATAAATCGCTCCAACTTTCGCTGCAAAGCTGCTGAGGCAGTGCATGTTCTAAAAAACTTCTGCTTAAATCATGAATTGAAATTATACACATAAAGCGCAAGATTCTATAAATCCTTGTCCTGCTCTTCGCTCATCTATAAGCCTCCAAATTCAGAAGAGAAAATAAGTACACTAGAAAATTGAGAATTATTCACTTAATAAAGCGTTGCTGTCTCGTCGATGTTTGTGGAAGAGGAAAGTTTTGGTATTCGTTTACAGGGCCAACCCAATCTGATTGTTCATCGTCCGCCTCACGACCATCGGAGGAGCAGGTTTCAGACGATGACAATTCACTTGTTGAACATAGTCCATCCCAATCCATCCCTAAATTACTTTTTGATTAACTTGATCCACCTAAGTTTCCAAATATCGTTCAAATCTCGACCATAAAAACTGAGATTATGTACGTATAAGAAGGCCAGCACAATATTGCAACCAAAAAATGCTTCGTCGCTTAATGCAATCCAGCAATGCATCGATCTACACAGTGTTACCTTTATTTATGGTGCTTAGCTGAGAAACAGTCATATCGATATCCATTTTTTCATTAACGTTCTTTCGCTTCACAATCCTTTTCTTCCGTCTCATACGTCCGGAACGCTGTTCCGCTTCTGCTTCAATCTGACTATCTGACTCGATCGTAACGGACGCAACTCGCTTAACTACTGTACATTCAATTTCGCTTTCATCGTCCGTATGCATTTCTTTTCTTTTGAATTCTCATGACAATTATATGAAGAATAGCTTGATATGGAGCAACATCGTTAGTAACCAATGCCCAAAATACTTACAAGAACATCTGAAACAAATTTAATAAATCAACGATTTTCACCCAAATTATTAAGTATAAATTTGCTTTTGCCATAAGCTAAAACTGATGCAAAAAAGATGTGATTTCAAATCTTTATTATAAAGTTCATCTCAATATACAATAATGGCCAAATAAAGCCGACACAAAAAAATAACATAAAGCTATACATAAAGATACATAAAGCTACCAGATAACTCAAATCCTGTACAAAAAAGTAAATCAACTCCAATTTCAAAATAAACACTATAAATCAATAAAAATTAAATTCAAAAAGGATACTAAAATAATTCAAACGAATTAAATACAAGTTAAGGAATAGATGACACATACTGACCACTATCCTACCATCACCGGAAACCAAATACAACCCATAAAAAAGTAAATACAACAATCGGGATCAATTTGCTAATTAAACATTAATTTGAACCGTACAAAAGCTTCGCTAGCAAGAATCTAAAGCCATTACATATATAACAGTATAAATGATCGGGAAAAAAGACTAAAAAGTGCAGCAGTGAATATTTTATTCGATACAGTAAGACCAAATTAATCTTAAATTAATCTTTTATTAAGAAAGCTTGCTTTCAAATTGATTGAATTTATTTAAAGTAATTGAAAATCTGAGCAGAGAAAAACAAAAAGGGATCAGATTAGAAAAAATGTCTATCCAACTATTCTAAATTACTTCCATGTGAAACAAAACAGAAACGCATTTATCGCAAATACGATATTCATTACGATTTTACGTTCCGAATATGCAAACCATCTATAGAAAGAAGCTATAAAGAACATGAAAAAAAAGCTATTAGAATTTCGTAAATATTTCAAATATTTAATATTTTTCGGCGAAAGCAATAAATAAATAAAATTAGTATAATGTCTAATGATGTAGATTTGAGTTTTAGAATCCTACGATGAGCTTATTCAATTTTCATGAATGAACATGAGATCTTGGTATTTATTAGTCATTTATCACTACATTGATAATGTTGCACAATAAATTCTCATCTTCAGAGTACTTCTTATTTAGGGTAATTATAACATCTTCACAAATGCCATTTGCACATCTCTGTGAAGTGAAATGATTAAATGCCGCAAAAAGTTCAAATTTCCCCTATAAATCATTTCGAGTTTATGTTAATTTCACTGATCAATCAGCACCTTGAACAAAATTTAAATTATGTGCAATTTTATGCATACAATTCTCGTATATATAGCATTTGTCTCCTCTTATAATATTCAACAATCCTTAATCTTTATCCTAATAAAAATGTTTTGCAGATCTACTTCTGGCTGTCGCAGGAAGGCTACCAGTCGTAAAAGTAGCACAGCAACATAAAGTAAGTGTCAATGCAACTGCGATAATGTTATCTCATTAAAGGTTACTGTTCCTGTCTTATTTTGCTATTATCTTTCTCAGAATGTTAATTCGGCATATTTAAAAAGAAAAAAAAAAAGCTTTAAAAAAGTCACTTTTAATGCAAAAAAAAAAAAAATCGTGCATTAAGCATTAAAAGAATAAACGAAACATTATTTTGTTGCTTGGATTTTGTAACTAAACATTTTCAACAATATTTCAGCTAACAAACGAAAACAAGAAACAAAATTGATGCATTTTTTTTTGCGAAAGTATGAATTACAACCAGTTTATTGCAATGCTTTTCAACACTTTGCTACAATAAAAGTTACTAGAACAATGTTGCTGCTTACAGTATGTGTGCATAGAAAACTGTAATCATATTAAAGCTGACTAAAAATCCGTTGGCCGATTTATAAATTTAAGCTAGTAAAAAGTAATCGAGAATCTATCAAGTCAACATTCCGCCACTACACTCCTCATCACGTACATCGCAGATGCACCATAATGTTGCAGATCCTCCCAGATCTATATAGAGCTTTTATGAGGTTATCAGGCATACTAAATGCAATATTTATGAAATTATGCAAACAATTAGCCAGTGGATAAGAAGTTGATATATTCGAATCAGAAGTGATTGTCCAAAAATTTCGGAAAATTGAAAACTTTTACTTTTACGATGTATTCGTTAATGTAACAGTAATTTTACAATGGGAAGTGCTCGAAAGTAATGACAGATCATTAAGATATGCAACCGATCATTACTCTCAATGATCGCAAAATTATATGCTCTTTCGCTATTTCTATCTCTACAATAAGCTTAAGCTATATAGATGACCATCTCAAGAATGAGTATTGCTAGTTTGATACAACAATTTAGAGAAATATTTCGGAAAAGAGAATCTCTTGGAAAATTTCGGGAAAATATAGGAAAAAATAATTCCGGAAAAATGATACAACATAATTTCTGGTTGTTTTTTCTAGTATTTGCACGACAATCAATAAAACACAGATGGTAATATCACTGCACTGAGAACGTCTTATGCGGTAACCGATTGAAATTGACGAGAATATAATCGCCTCGTTTGTCGCTTCATATCGATTTCAGTATATTTTTCACATTTTTAAAATCAAAATTTCTGGCAATGTGAATACTAGCCGCGTAGATACTTGCGATAGTATTTTTGCTTTCATTCCTTCTCGTAACTATTAGCTTTACCAAGCTTAACATATTAGTGCTAATCTATCTAATCTATAGACTGAAATGTTAATAGCTAGAACTTCCTTAATCTTTGATTCTGCTTACTTTCACAATTTCTGTTGTTTGTTTTAAAATCTAAAATCTTTCAACATTTGAAATTCTTTCCATTTTAAAATCTTTTCAATAATTATCAAAAAAATATACTCTTTGACTGATGACAAAGGAGGATAGAATTACGCTAGATTTGACGTAATTGACGTGCAACAGATCGACGATTTGTAACCTTCTAGTAGAAACAATGATTTACTGCTATGCTTGCGCTATATTTATCGGGCCGCGATTTAATCTGACCTCTATGGACGGTCGAGTTAATTTTTGTCATTAATGTTTTGATTTTGTCTAACGGGATGCGGCGTGAAGGTGCAGTGCTGATGTCGGTGTTGGCGCCCTCTGTGCTTAATTCTGGATTGTTAACTTCTACGGTAATTATTACTTTTGTTACGTGTGATTCTTGCGAGTATAGATGGATACAACCATTGAAATAAAATTTTTGAAAATGTTAAAAGGGAGCTGTAACTCTGTGAATTGGGTCTATGTTGCTTACATCGTTAGCATCCGATAACATCCTTCAGGTGGAAATTCAAAGCTAATTTTCGACTTCGAAACGGGTTTAAGAACACATCTACGACTGATCCATTAATGACTGTAATGTAGAGCAGATTTTCAGGAGAAAAATCCTCAACTTGCTAAAGACGCAGGTGAAATGCCTCTCAAATCATAGTTCTCTTATGCATTATTGCATCAGTTTTTCGGTTTCATCAACTTTTAAGTTATTAAATATCCTTTAATAGTAAAAAATCTAATATAACTGCTATTTGTTCCCCGGAACTGATGAATTCAACTCTTCGTTGCTATCAGTTTGATCGTAGGTGCACTGATGCTATGGTAATAATTGGTCATCACTTGTACATTCACATTTATCGACATAATTCTAAATATTTCTTCTACCATAGTAGAATGATGTCGGTGTAGTTATGTCAGAACTTCTTCGCATGGACCGATTTTAGCAGCTTTAGCAATACTGCAGTTGCATACTTCATTTGAAGGTAACCAACTACGTGAGTATGAATGTTAAATGTTTATAAATCATGATTAAAATAAAACTTAAGTACAGGAAAACATAAAATATCACTGTTGACGTTGTCAGAATGTTGCACGGTAAATCAGAAAGCAATTTGGATGAGTTTCCTCAAAGTTTCGGTTTTTTTTCCGTAAATTGTTTTCCATCTCAATTATTAAATAGTTACAAGAGATCATATCGAACTCGCACTTATTTAATTAATTAGATCGGAGCACTCAAGAAGTTACTTCATTAGGGTGGAACAGTGTAGCTGCCATCTGTATACATCCCTTATATTTATAAAGGACTTGTGAATATATCAAATCATTAACATCATTAGAGAATTAGCAGCAGTGGTAGGAGCAGTCTGACCGGAACGATTGGTTAAAGAAAAGATCTTTAAATCTTTTCTTTAATTGAAATGATCTGTTAAAGACAAGGTTAATTGTAACATGATAGTTTTGATTTATTCCAGGATACTTTTTGCAAAGTTCAGTCATGTTACCGTTATGTCGCAATTTTTCTAACTCGTTAAGGAATTTGCATAAAATGAGACTTCGTCGAATTGTTTACCAAATCTGCATAAGTTCGGCGTTGACTGAAAGAAGCCTTACCATTCTTAATTATTGTCTGGTCTGCTTGCTTTCGGTAACATGGATAGGATGCATGATTATTACATGTCAGGATTCTTACCCCTCTTTTACCGTCAGGTAATAAGTTTTTTCTGAAATTTAAACATGTTTCCGTCGATCGGACTTTTTCTGTTACTATTATTGTCAATATTTTGTCAAATTCTTTTGTCTTCAAGTCTTGGAAGTGCAGCTGCTATGGTCGCTTGCAAAAGAAAATCTTGGCATTTGTTTAACTTCTTTTTCGGATCCTGAAATCTTTTTGTACTGGATCATTTATTGTTCGTTATTATCATTGAATTAATTGCGTAACTCAGAAGGCTATAGTTGACTCTCATCACTTGTAAAAGCATAATATTTATTAATTGAATTCAAATGAAGTCGAACTAATCACTACATATCTAGGACTGTTATGCTTCGCACTCATCATGCTTGTTTCCTTATCCGTTTATTGTTTTTATTTAAATGTGATAGCGATCTCTCAGGAAACTCCAGTTGTATTACTCCAGCTCGTTACGATAGTGGAGCAGTGGGAAAGTATTATTCCAAGTAGTTTCATGTAAGCCGGGAACCCTTAGGTCCATGTAATCCGTACTTCTTAGTCGAAATGTAAAAAAAGATGGTTTGATGGTCTACTAAAGTTCTTTTTAAGTTTGTCTTGGTGGTAATAGTGTGAAACTTTCTCACATTACTGTGAAATATTACGAAATTGAGAGGCTGAAATGTAATTTATCATGAAGTTGCTAGCAAATTCCATCGTGACCGTTATCTTAATTACCACTTTTCAGTAGTATTAACATATTTCTTGGTATTTTTTTTACAAACTACCATAGAAATATGTTAAATATTGGGAAGAATGATACATTTTTTTCGGTAAAGAACTCTTTGATATTTTCAGTACTTTATGGGCGAAGCGGTACCTCCGCCTCCTGTTTCAACGCCGGGTAGTGGACCACGTTTTCGAATCGTTCCAGGGCCTGTTTTGGGCGAAAATGGTCGAGTAAATGTTCCCCGAAGTACAAGCATAGCTTCTTCGGTAATATCTTAGATCTCAACGATAAAATAAATGGCATCTGGATATGGAACAAATAAACATTGCTGCGGAGAATGACATTTATTTACTTTATTTAGTATCAGAGTGATCGCTTGACAATAAATCTCTTTTATGCCATGAATTTTCAGTGTTTTTCCTATCTTCATTCCAAATATGAGTTAAGAATGTCAGAAGGTTACATAAACTAGAAGTATTCAATTTAGGCTTCAACTCCATCCTATATCTCGCAAGTGAGCAGTCAAGACATGCAGTTACGTCCCGTGCAGTATGTTATGTTAAACCAAGGTAGCAGATCTTTAATCATATAAGACTCTTTCTGAAGCTTTGATTTCTAGTTTTTGAATAACTTTGGCTTTGGAATAATCAATTCGGAATTTCCTCTTATTTTTGCATCAGTTTTTCTCATCTTTGGCTGCGGTATAGAAATTTTTCCACCGAAGTCATTAATTAAAATAGGAGTATGTTCACATACTAGAAAATTGGGTAAATTTTATTTTTTTCTACTATGCAACTGGAATAGCTTCTAAGGTAACAATGTCCACAGTCAGCAAAGTCATATGCGTAATGCTAACGTAGCCGAGCAAGCAAGCATGGTTTCAAAATGTGCGCGGTTCTTCAAAACGCTCATACATCTCTCACAGCAACCTGATCAACAACAAGGGCAACAAACTGCTATGCGGGTAACCGAGCTTGTTAAGGTGAGTGTTGACATTGAGAAATTTACTCTTTTAATTAAAAGTTTTATGAATGCTTAGGATTATTAGGAGAAATTGTTTTGTCCAAACTACTTAATTTTTTTTTGGTTTGATTTAAGTAATGTTTATTTGCGATTTTGCAAATCAATGTTCACACAGATAATTCAGCGTAATTGTTGTTCTCTAGCTGGTAATATATGGTTCAATGCCTCCAGAAGTGTTTACTAGTCGTCTTCAAGAAGCATTGCGCTCTCAAGCACAGCCACATTTACTTCCATTTCTTCAGAAGGTATCACTTTTGTAAAGTTGACTTTGAAGTGATCTTTTCGTTCTTTTTTTTTTTAAATTTCACAAGTATTTTGGGGTATTTGGAGAACTAACGTGAATATGATCGGGGCTGTTCAGTCGTTCTTTGTAGTTATTTCTTAAGGATTACTTAGCTGTGCGGAAAATTGTCTTGATACAACCTTTCTTGATGTCAGTCTTCGAATTGTTCAGTTTCAATTATCATGATGAAAGAGTGGCCAACTATTTCAAATCTATTTTCTTACGAAAATACTGTTCGAAAAAATCGCTTGATCAGTATTTTTTGTTTTATTGAAGACTTTACCAGCGCTGAGGGCAGCATTGCAAAAAGGCGAAGTTATTATTGAAGGAATCGGCTCCACAGCTCCACAGCATCCACCACTTCCTGACATGCCCCAGCTTCCCACACAGTGGGATACAAATGCGCAACGAACAAATAATGAAAATTCTTGCGCGTTACAGGTATATTTTAATGTTTCTTTTCATTTTTCATTGATTTTTTCCTTATTTCCGATCACAACAGTTGTAAATGCGTTAAATGGTGTCTACTAAGTCAAATTTAAATATCAGGTTCTCAATAACGTTTATTTCTTTACGTTTATTACAAAAAAGATTTATCTCTCAATTGTTTGCTGCGGTTTGAACTTGGAGAATGATAAGTTCGTTGAAGAGGTCTTCGAGTGTTGCGCCGCCATCGTCACTGATTAGTAGCAGCAGCACAGGAAGTTATACGAGAACTGAAGGAAGTGATGAATTTTCAGTAGAAGAATCCTCTAGTGAAGTTGAGGTTCGTACATTACCTGCGAGCCAAACACGATATAAACTTTTAAACGGGGATGTCATTGCTCGGTGAGTTCTTCGTTTGTGATAAGATTTAACATCTGTTCCTCCTTACATTAGTTTGTTTATCAATCTCACGTATGCTGTGGATAAAAATTTTTTTCATACTGGCAATTCAATTCAGGAAAATTCAACGGGCAATGCCTGATGGAGGTGTTCCTCAAGATGAAGTGGTCACGCTGATTTCTCAGGCAGCGGAATTTAGATTACGGATAATGCTTGCCAAATTAGCTGTTGTTGCGGAACACCGTTTGGAGCCTCTCCGAAATCATCCGTATTATCGCGTATGCTAATTTCCTACTTACCTTACTTTACTGGCAAGCATCGTTTGTATCATTCATCTATTTTTTTTTTCAAGTACTGTTTGATTTTCTAGACAATTGATGATACTCGCCGACAGCTTCGTTTCGTGGAAGAATTAGAACGTTTAGAATATGAAAGAAGAGAAAATCGTGAAAAAGAAGCATTAATTCGACTTAGTAAAACTAAAGGAAAGGACAAAGATACTCTAGTCGAGAAAGCAAAACAAGTTGGTCACATATTCTATCGTTTTAAATGATTAACTAAAATTTTCATATTTCTGTTTCCACAGCGTTAAAAAACATATCACTTAAACTCTTCATCCTTATTTACAATGATGTATCCAGTTTGTTTATTCGGTTTTTTTTAAGAAATTATTTTTCAAGTTGCAAAGAGCTGATCAGGAAGCTGCTCGAAATCGTGATGCCAATGCAGCCGCAATAGCAGCTTTGGGTGGAGGAAAGATAAGCAGGAAACTTTGGTCCGAAACGAGTAATCCCTTCGATCAACCGGCAACTGCCGGAGTTTCACTTCAGGTATGCATATTTAATAGGAAATGATATTTTTTTGGAATTTGGATCTTAGCTTTCCTGTAATCCGGTTCTCTTTAGTAATTTTTATCAAAGAACTTCTCTTCGTTCACATTTTTATATTTTCTCTGCAGGCCCATCGTCCCCGCACCAAACGAGTTACTATGCGAGATCTGCAGCTGGTGATTGCTCAAGATCCGGTCTCTCGGACGTCGCAACTGAGACACCGTTTAGCTTTATTCAATTATGCAGCTGATACTGTTTCGGCATAACTTGAGTGCTGACGTAATTTGAACTAATGGAAATCTAGTTTCGAATCAGATTTTCCTGGCCGGATGTAATCCCTGTTCCCTTTTTTTTTTTTCATTTGTATTGTACACAGACACACCTATATTTCTTTTTTATTTGGACGCTTCTTATTTATTCGATAACGACTTTTTAGTCATTTTGCAGTTTTCTGGGTGATGAAATTATATTTTGGGTATTTCGATTACTACTCAACGATTTTCCGGTTATTATAAATTGTGTATAATTATTACGTTTGTACCTACCTCAATAATCACCTTTTTTTTGCTTTTTTCTTTGTTGTTGTATATATTGGTAGTAATAAATTATTTGCCATTTCAGTGTTTTTTCGCATAATAGGAAAAAATATCTAGTATAGAGTTTTGCAAACTGGTATTAGTATAAAATGTTTTATCGCATTACACATAGTACAGAAAAGATTTTGGTTGTTCGTGGAAATGGAAAAGATCCATGTAGGATGCAAAATCATCAAATTTGGTAATTGGCCAGACGATTGAAAATCAGCGTCATTTTTCCGTTTATGGACAGTTCGGTTTGTGCTAACATCTTAATTTCGGAGTCTTTTGAATTTCTGATGCAGTCTGAAATAAACATCCTTATCAAATAATGTTGGCAAATAAAGCGTTTCTGTTGGAAATTTCTTGAAGTTAACAAAGAAAAACATTTTCTCCAATATTTAGTGATAAAGAATGCAGAACTGTGAATCAGGGAACTAAACGATTTAACAAAAAAAAAGGTAAACGAGAGAATGAATCAATGAAAGAATAAATAGGAAGAATTCATTATTGTGAGTTAATAACTAGAGGTGAAACATCTGGGGTACGAGAGAAGTATTCGTAAAACTATATTTAAGCAACAAATATCAAAAATAATTAGTTGAAGAAACTATACTCTTGGTGTTACAGAAAATACGTAGTGATACTCCGAAGTCCCGGTATTTATAGAAATGTTCCTACGCACCGATTTTTGCGCCGGTTACTTGAACTACTTTTTCGCGATGACTGAGTACAGTGAAACAAGAATTGGCTGTTTAGGGTAGATGAATGCAGATTTCATCTGAAAGATGAAACAAGAAAACTACAATTATAGATAAAACACAAACTGGAATTTTGGAAGCAAACAAATAAGGAGGAAGACAAAATGTTCTCAGTGGTTTGGTGTTTTTTTTTTACTAAAATCAAAATATTAGGAAATGACAGGAGTAGCTTAAATTATACATACAGCCAAACTGGATGTTATGACGGGAAATTATAAGGTATAAGCCGAGAAGCACGGAAAAAACGGAGTGTTTCTCGATAATCATTGCAGGAAATTCTGAACTACGCATGCATGGCGAATAGAGAGTATCCTGGTATGAAAGAGATTCCAACATATTTGTGAAATTATTCGCAGAATGGGAATAGAAATTAACACTTAGTTACAAATAAACTTAAGCATGTTAAGTTTGTTGCTATTTAAAAACACCAAAATTAAAATATGGCAATTAACTATTTGACTTCTTAGCATTTAGCACATTTTCTTATGGTAGAAAAACTTACATGCCAACTGTGATAATATTTCACATCATGATGATTTTTGAACATTCAATTATTAATCATTTTTTAAATAATTTTCAACATCATTTTGACCGCTGAATTTTTGCAGAGTAGATCTTATAGCTGGAGTTATTTTTTGAAATAGTGACGAATAATTGAAACATGTTCGCATAGTCAATAATTAATTGTTTACTGATAATTTTGACTGATATTTGTATTGATTTGGTTATAATTTACTACTTTATGTTGCATTTTAATGTTTTGACGAAAAAATAAATTAACATATTTGAACTTCGCGCTGGATTCCAAGATAATACATTTCGATGTTTAATTTGGCTGTTCTCATCAACTTGTTCCTACTTGATTTTGTTTCTTTGCTTAAACATATCTCACTGAAATCTTATTGAATTCCCAGTGACTTAATTTTAAATGTATGACAAATATTTGACAGAGAATAAATTAATGGAAGTAAGAAATTTTAGCTAATGAATAAACAGAATAAAACTGTATGCAACAATTGCGCAAAAATAAATCTAAAATTTTTTAAAAAACCATCTAAATGAACGCAGAGATTTTCCAAAATCAGTAAACTGAAATTATATATGGTACAATTCGGATAAACAGAAAATGCACCGCTTGTCGCATTATTTCTATAATGAACATTATAAGTAAGCTGATTAATACAATCATTGTGGAACTGCCATATAACGATAACTCCTTTTAACGAATGTTAAATTTAATGACAAGAACGTAGAAATGGACAGTACACCATTTCTGTCACTATTACAACTACGGCCAAATATCCTGTCACAGCTATCATTGTGTAACCAGTGATTGTCTTTAAATGCTTTTTGTTATTTAAAAACCGTTGACGATGTTTAAAATAATGGAATCAAAAAACATGTCATAAAAAATTTTGTATATCTAGTAAACTACAGAAAATTATGATCTAATTGTCGAGCTAGTATCGAGTACATCGAAGCTAATATCGAAAATTATGATCTAATTTATATTTTGATTTATCGCCCTTTTTTTTTTTTCAGAATCAAAATTGGACGACATTTTAAGATCTACTGTATGGAATTGATCGTAATTTTCATATTTTTATTCGCGAACAGCCTTTGTACATAAAAAAAATGTAACAAAGGAAGTGATGAAACGAGTGATTATCCAGGCTCAAAATTCGTTTTCTAGAAGTTCTTTTTTTCAAGAATAACAATAGATCAAATTAGAAAAAATAAAAAAAGAACCATTGTTTAAATGGACCACTTTATCCCTTAATGACCAAGCACTGACAATTTACAATTTACGATAACAAGCTGCAGAAGACATGTCGGGGAAATTAATATTCAAAACGTAAAATATTGCTATCTAAAAAAAGCTGCTATCTAAATCAAATTTCAGTGATGGGTTGGTTAGCAAGGGACTTAGCAAACCAATTCTGTCCTTCCGAATTAGGAATCAACCTCACAAATCCACCCTGACACATCAAATTGTATGTGATACACCGATCACAAATAAACAAAGTTTACTTTTACTAAATTGAAACAACTAGTACTGCTTTCCATTGAAAGCTTGATTTATCACAGTTCCAAATTTGCTGAAATTCATAAATTCACAACTTTGGTAAAATTAGTTCCATGAAGAACTAAAAAAAACACCGATATAATGGTATTTCTTAGTCTCGTAGTTGAGTTGCATAAGTCGTACCATTACATTGAGATTGCTTAGCAAATCCAGGATTACATTTTATTGGAAATATTCCTCATCAATATAAAACAGCCTGTACTAAAATTTTCCAAATCAATAATGACATATTTCTAATTGAACACAACATACTCACCAAATTTTAGTAACACAGCAGCTTGGGAAATTGATTAAAGACCAATGCGAAGTTTATTTCCTGTAATTATTCCAAAAATAATAAAATAGTGCGATTAGAAAACGACCCCATTAGTCCGCATTTTATTTAGAAAGAAACATGCTAGAGAATTTCGATGTATCGTGAAAACCAACTGATATCATGACTTTTCATCCTGTAATGGAAAAAAATGAAGACGTGATTCCCGCTTTTGTTGCGCCAAAACTTCTCTACTCTTAATTTCAATCAAATATAATTGCAAAACGCATAGTTTAGTGTAAACTTAATGTAAAACGTATAGTTTAGTGTAAAAAGTTTTCTCGTAGCAGCTTGGTGCGACTGTTCTTCTGGGATGAGTCACGACATTACGAACTTCTTGAAGTCGTTTTTCTTTCCATTACACTTATCGGCACAACTGATATTAACCCTTCGTTATCTTTACTTTGTTAATTCAACCGTTAATGTTGAATTTAGTATAGATAATGTACAAAAATTTTAGTTCTGACAAATATAAGAAAAAAGACCTCCAGTACGCATTATTTCCCGTTAACATTATAGATGAGTGATACAGCAAAATCAATGTTATGGAAGTGATAAAATTGAAGTTTATCTTTATTGGATGGGAAGCTTTATACCAAGTACGGGCTGCTGTTGGATTCCAGGTACGGACTCCGTTGAATTCTTAGGCGCCATGAGGCGATGAAGCGTTAGGCTTATAGTTGTTGAGTGCTGTGTGATGGTGATGAAGTGTCCAGCCCGGTGCGTTGGAGTGAAGCTTCAACCGTCCTTTTCCGAATTCATCTTAGTGGCTGATTCATCTTATATTAACATGGGTAGGTACATATAACAAACATTTGGGTGTGATCCTAGAATCTTAGAGGTTAGTGAATCTTAAACAAAGATTGCACTTTTACAGGTATACGGAGAAAGAATTACGTATTGACAACATCAGCTTAATCGTCATAATAAGTATTTTGCCTACTACCATAAATACTATGCTATCTCATGATTTAAATCATGAGATAATGAGGGAGAAAGATTTACAAAATATAATGGAAGCTTTGTGCATTATTGTATACATTACTGTGCATTACTCTTTGTGCATTACTGATAATTTGGACTGTGAGGAAAATTCAAACATTACCATCCACTGCAAGCTACGAAATTATAATCAATACATCAGAAAGCTATATAAATTTTTCAATTAAAATATCGAAAGAAAAGTTCACTTCGGTTTTTTCCGATAGATAAATCGCTGCTTGAATGGGATTTGAATAGCTGAAATGAAGAAAGTAGCTGAGATTTTCTTTGTAATTCTAGGTTCAACTAAATTTACACATCTCCCTGGTGTAATGATATTCAGATTCTGGGAGTCAGCGGTGCATTTTAATTAAACAGCCAGGAAAATGCTGCAAAAATACTAAACCAGAAGAAAGGTGGGCAGTCCAAGTTTAAAAATAAAATCAGTTTGACGTTTCTGTAAACATGATTCCGTTTGTAACTGGTGCTTTAAAATGTCACTGAAGATCTTTAAAAATATTTTATAATAGGATGTAAGAGTGCGCTTTTCAGCGTGTCTTCTGAAATTTGGCTGAAACAAGCTAGAAAATACGATAACATTGTTCTGACAAAAATCACAAGTTTGAATAGATGCATTGCTTAGCACGTTTATGGCAGAAGTGGTTTCATCAAAAAAAATTTCATCAAAAATATTCCAATAATATTGGTGATTTAATGAGATAAATAAGAAATGCATCTCTCGTCTTTATTTTTAAAATTAACGAACTGAAAAATCTTTGCATTGAATTGAATTTTTCATGATATGTGCATAAAGTTTGTTTTTTTTTTTCTCAGCTATAGCCTGAAATTTTAAATGTAAACGTAAGAATGATTCAAAAGTTGGTTTTTCGCTTAATTCTCTCAATATTGCATCTATTTTCTGTTAGTTTTTATGAGGTAATTTCAGAAAATATTGCATGTCAGAGTATTATCAGTGGTTAATGTACCAGAATCGTATCTTTGTGAAGCTAATGCTAGTAGTGAGCCAGATATATGAGTTTTTCCTCCATAATGCTACATGCTTGCTAATATATCCTTCATTCTGTATTTGTGGATATAGTGTTGAATTTTCGTCAGATAAAGAAAAGATAGTTTCAAACGCTGAGTATTATTTTACACTTCAAATTCTTACCTGTGTCTAAGATAATAAAAAAGCAGCTAATTAAGAGTAAAGGGAGCCGTGCAAATAAGTACCTGTACATGGTTTGATGGTTAAGGAAATTCTGTAAAGGGAGCCGTGCAAATAAGTACCTGTACATGGTTTGATGGTTAAGGAAATTCTTACAGAATTCTTTTAACAGTGACATGCAAAAAATCAAATTTGGAATCTAAAATTAAATATATCGTAATTGATTTGCTTTATTTTGCTATGCAGTTTAATAAGAAAAGCAGCTTCAATTGATTCCATTTTAATACTGTAAGCTTCGATCAAATAGTTAACCAATTATATAATGTCACTATTATTTAATCCCTTTTCTATATTTTACCTAACCATTCAATTTCCAGTCATATTTCATTTGAATATAAATTACATTCTAACGCTGCAACAATTTAACCAATATGTTAATAGGCATTAACGATAAAAGGTACAAATAAGATAGTTGCTCGCACGATCAATACTACCTTTTGTCGCATCAAACTTTTTGCTTTCTTTAGGATTTCCCTGTGAAAAGTCGAATTAACCGCTCTTTTTTATTTTCCAAAATTCTGACATCAGTTTTCCGTTTCATTATTTTCCTCGAAAGTTAAAAGGGTAATTTAATTTTTTAAAAAGGTAATACAGAAATTCAGAAGTCAAAAAATATTAGTAAATCAGACAGTTCGCTGCGTTTTGATCATTTTTTCTTCATTATTCATGAAAAGACTAAATTACAACTGATGCAATTAATTTCTTAAATAAATGTTAGTGACAAAAATGAAAATCATTGCAGCAAGAAGTTATTTGAAAACTTTAGGCAGCAAAAATGCAAGTTCTTTTAAACCATACTCATAGAAATTCAATATATTTCATAGATCAAGAAAAGCGAGGCCGTGTTAAAAAAATTGCTTCCTACTTATTGCTTGCTTCTCTAAAGAATGTTTTTTTAAGAGTTTTGCATGTATGGATTATCATTGTGTTGGGAGTGTTCTGGTGATATCTGTTCAAGGTTCCACGTAATAATCACTATCATATCAGGTTATAAGTTGTAATCATTGAACGCGTTGCCAGATTTTCCGTGTTTTGCTGCACGGTTTTGAAGTATAATGCCGTTTTGGTATTCTCATTATCACAGAAAATCTAAGCTCTGATTAAAAGTCCTCGGGTACAATAAAGCTAAGATATGAAGAATCTATTATTTGTGGCTTCCATAGCAATCACATTTCGTTTACTGTATATGATTGGAAAGCGACCTTGGATGCGAATAAATCGGTGTGAAATGACTTACATGTATCGAATTATGAGTTTTATGGTATACATTTTTCAGATTTTCAACATTACCCACTGTTTAATTTTAGATGGTTTGTTGATTTAAAAATACTGTTAATATCTTAACATTATAGCGCATTGATATTGACCTTACAAAGTTGAACCATGATCAAACCAAAGATATTAAATATCCGTTTTCGAATGATTTCAGTGGCTATTCGACGATTTTATATGGGGAAGGAGAATATGCTCGCAATTACATGTATGATTTACTTCTTGAAAATTCCAATTCATTTATTAAAAAAAATGCTCGAAAATAGCAACATGTTTGATTTATTTTAGTATAAAGACATGTTTGATTTAACTTTATTTTATTGCAGAGGAACCGGACAAGTTAAAGGATTTCCCATTATTTTTGTTCCTGGTAGTGCAGGTTCTTCCAAACAAGTCCGATCTCTAGGGTCGGTACTCCAAAATAAGACCGAAAGTAGGAATTTACCGTTCACATTCGATATCTTTGCTATTGATTTCAATGAGGTTCGTTCCAGCTGACTTCTGCTTTCAGGACATTTTACTTGTGGGTCTTATAAAATAACAATGTAACGTCATGTAGAAAGACTGAAGAAAGAGGACTTTAGTTTATTTTAAAATTTGGTTCTGTTTATTTGACGTTTGAAGTCGAAGATTTTTTTATGGATGTTTTACAATTTGAGGAATTGTCAAGCCTATCAGGCATGTATTTCGGGCGACAAATAAAATATCTTGAGTTGGCGGTGAGACATATTTGGAGCATGTATTCACCCCCACCTCATGGTATCATATTTATTGGTCATTCAATGGGTGGTATTGTTATACGGTCTCTGTTGCATAGCATTCATTTCGACTTTAGCCAGATTGCATTTATTGTAACTTTGGGCACACCACATAAAAATGCACGTATGTTTACAAGTAATTATATTTTTACTAAACAAAGTTAGCAACTGATTTAGTTCATTTTGTTGTGTTTTCATTTGCATCGTTTTCTTGGCTTACATTCCATATCTTTTAAGCATTGGTCTTTGACTGGTATTTGGAAGATGTTTATAGCCGAATGCGTGACAATTGGAGAGAGCATGAAAAAGAATTGGCCAATCTTTTGGTCTTATCAATTTCGGGTGGTTTAAAAGATCATCTTGTGCCGGAATATCTTACTCTTGATAATGGTATTCATCATATTTCGACTACCGCTATTGATGGCATTGAACTAGAGGCCGATCATCTTTGTATTGTCTGGTGTAACCAGTTGGTTAGGTTCCTTAATCACATTTCATTTAAATACTATAACTTATCAATTAGGTAATTGATGTCTGCTCTGTAATATTTAGAGCATATCATGTTTTTATCGATTTTGTAAAGAAAATAAATTAAATTTAGTAATACGTCCTAATTAGACTGAATTTCAAAACTTTCTGAACTGTTGTTCAGATATATCTCGCGTCTAGTGATTGAATATGCTTATGATCCAGAGTCGTTTCGAAAAAATGCTCACAACATTGTAAAACAACTTTTTCATGCTAATGGGCTTCTTAAGGAGCTATTGCATATGAGAATCAATGCAAGTACCGAGATTGTCGTCAGGAATGAATCGATTTTTGTGAGTATAATAAATATTTATTTACTTAATCATGGATATTATTGTTTGTATTGTTTGTAAAATAATTATTTTTGTCTCCTTCCATTTCTCGTTTCATCTATTCACTAATTCGCTTTCATTAAATCCACTAATGTGCAGGGTCTTTGGCTTGCGATCAGCCTTTAACCGATCATCGTAATATTTTCAAACGTATTCTTACTGGAATTGTGTGAATCTTAATAATCATAATTATATTTATGAACTTATGGCCTTAGATAAAGAATAATGGCGATAATCTGAAGGAATTTGTCCTGTCATTTCCAAAGAACAGCTGGTTGTTTATTGAAAGAAATATTGGGAGCTCACTGTGGACATCATCCGGCGAACCCATTTATTCTTTGAACCGTTTTCGACAGACGTTTTACACACTCGTCCATGCAAATGTCACAGAACAAATTTCGGTGCATCTGAGACCTCAAAAGTTTTTCAAAACCGTTGCACTTCGAGAGGATCCGGCAAAGTTTAGTTTTTATGAAGTCAAATTTTTAGGCACTTGTTTGAGCATCGAATGTTTTAATCGGAAGATACTTCAGAATTTTTATGGCATTAAAATATAAGACTTTTTCGTTTTTTTTGGATACTTGTGTAAAATTTGACTCAGAAATTCTTCCGGTGTCTTCTCTGAAGACGCATTTTATTAGATTCAGTTTTAAGTTAAGTAAGTTAGACTTGAAATAGATTAAAATTTGTTTTAGGTTGTATATATTGGATTATTCTCGCTATTGAAAGGTTGCTTCACATTTCTGTGGGAAGCCGACTTTGAAGGTCGTGAATCTATTGTGTTGTTACCAGTTTATTTCGGAACTCCAGTTGCTGCTATTGTTATATCACTTAAATTAGAATCATGCGAGCATGCAAATGGTTAATTTTTCATTCTTCCTGAAAATGTAAAAGAAATAATTGCACATTATTATTTACCTACCTACAAAAATTCAAAAGATCTCTTCTACTTTAGTTTAAGAACATTACTGCTTAATTCTTAAATATGAATAACGACTGAGTGAGTGAGGATAGTTAACCTCATTATTCTCTTCATCATTGAGGATTTTTGTGATTTATTGCATAACCATATTGTGAAAAGTTTGGGATTGAGCTTGGCGTCTTTTTGTTGTTTACAAACAAATCGTTTGGAATAAGGTTTTACTAAAACGGAATAACTTCGTATAATATAATTAACAAAGAATAGTGGTAGTGGACTGCACCGCGCAGTAATCTGTTGAATTGAATTCGATCGAACTGAATTCTAAAGAATGAATTCATCTCTGCTTTTTTTCTTGTAGAAGGCTTCTTATATAGTAGAAGTTTGTTTACCACAGTCCATTGACCTCACGATGATCCTACACATCCAATTAACCAGAGATGATTTATGTTATATTTTTATATGTCCGCATCGTTTATAGTATGATGATGACCTTACATGGTTAATTTATATTAGGAGATTATTCACAGCACTCATTGACCTAACCATGCGTAAACAACTAAGCAAAAATAATCTTCATACTACCACTTTCCTGTACTTGTAAATTCACTTTAATTAGTCTTAGATATTTCTATAATATAAAATACTTAGTCATTTTGACAATTTTAAATGTTATAATTCATTTCGGTTTCACAACAAACTAATTTTTTTTTTTTGTGATTCATTTAGTTCCGGTAAAATTTAGCTGAAATTTAATTCGGTTGAACGGCTACAAAACTTGTTGTGAATATGCAGTTTTTAATAGAGTGGTTCGCGAAAGTCGAGTTTCGAGGTCGGGATTTACGACGTATAAGCAGTCTTCGTTCCGGTAAAGAACTTCAAATGGTTGGACATTTACTTAATAAGGAAGATACAAAAGCGGAAATATTTTTCATCTTAAATCAACGCTGTCGTTTCCATGCACGCCTTGATATCAATCTGTTAGATACTCTGATCGTGGTATGTTGATGTATTCATTCTTTTTAGAGTCAAAAATCATGTGAAGTTTTTGTTGGTTGTTTGGTTGTTCAGCCTCGAATTTTTTTATGCTGATATAAACTAGAAGTTAGGTGAGAAAGCATTACTGTTGAAGCTAGAATTAGAAAGTTTTCGTTTTTTCATTATTGTCATTTTATAAGTTTAAGATGCTTCGAATGTATGGATCCATTGTTCCCTATATGTTAAGTATATACATCCTCAGTGCACTAGCGGTTTGCACTTTAACTGGTACGTCATTTTATATTGTCTTGATTAAATGAGAGTTTCAGTATTGAAAGTTTTCTTGTACAGAATACTGCTGAAAAGAAAAACTGTTCATATTATTATTTTCAGAGAAGTATTATTCGAATATTCGAGGTTTCTATATATTATGTCTTACTTTGACATGTCACATGTTCATTATTTATTGGAATGATTTGTGAGCTTTTCTTTTTCTTTTTTAACAGTGGAATATTATTAGAGATCGTGATTTACTGTTTACTATTTTAATGTCAGTAAGAATTTTTGCTGAGGGACGTAAAGGAATCGTTACTCATTAAACGTTTGTAATTTCTGTAATATTTGCAGGGTTGATTGGTTTACCTTATTGATTTCATCTTTTCTGATTTCATATTTTACTTATATCCTTCAAAAACTGACGGGAATATTTTTTCAGTTAATGAAGAGCAAACATTCAAAAAGGTGATTGGTTCATCTTTTGACGAAGTTATTAATTTCAGTAAGAGACATTTAGTGAATGATTTGATGCGTGCGTTTATTTATTTATTTAATTATTTATTTATTTGTATTTAGGTGCGCATATATGCACATATAGCTGTATATATAGCTGTAACAAATGATCAGTTGGTTAAAAATTAGACTGTCGGTTGATGCTGTTAAACAGATGATTAGGGTCATGTAGCTGTATAGAATTTTCAAAATGTTCTCTTATTTTTGACAAATGAATTTAAGTGGATTTTCAGTGGCAGTATCTTTTTTCGTCTTGTTTTCGCTTCTTCGATAGGTTGCTATAACGAATTTATGCTTCACTAGGTTGCTATTGATTAAGTCGTTACAACTTGCATTAGTCAGTGAAAGGTGGCTTTTGATTTTTATGAAGGATAGAGTTTTTCTAGATTTTTCTAGAGTAGTTCGTCTCTCAAAAAAAGTTGCAAAATTTCAGATTAGTGGAGTCGACTTGTTCTGACTTTTGTGAACTGATGGTTATTGCAATATCTGTATTTGTAAATTATTCATACAATGGTTTTTTCGCGCTTCTGATAATTGTTATTTCCAGTTTATTGGTAAATTACATATTTTATAACTGAAATGCATGCAATCATGATTTCATAGTACCGCTCCTTTCAGGAGTGTTGTTAGTGAAAGAGGGTATCGTGCAAAGGTACAGTTCGATTCTCGCGTTTTAAATATCTTCGATTTTCAATGTTGACGAAAAATTTTCGTTTGAATGTTGTTCTATGCTTTTTTTTCAGCAGCTTCTGCAGACAGCGATTCTTTCAAAAACTATTAGTGTTTCTGTTTTTTCTCCGCCATTTCTCTTGGTTGTTCTTCATTTTTATGCTGTCTTGGTTTATGCACCATTTGGCATTTGTTCGATGTGGAACATAATTAGATATGGTTTATTTGCTGTTTATGAAGATCCAGCTCGTGTCCCGGCATACTGGATGATTTTTTTGAAGCTTATTCGACTTTTGGTGGGCAAAATTCATTTCTTAAGAGCAGTATGTTTTGCTTTTCTAATTTACTTTCCAGGAAAAAATACTCTCTGTATTCTTAATTTTGAACCCTCTTTGCTATGTGTAATATAGTTGAAATAGTGACGTCCATCTGCATTAAGTTTTTACCTTTTTATTCCGAAAAAACTGTGGAGGTTTATGAAATTATGACAAATCATTGGTGAGTTTTCCTGAATTCCTTGAGATGTTTTTGGTTTTTCTCAACTAAAACAATTTGTTTTGTGCCGGCTGCACTTAACTGCGGTAATGTCAGAAAAGTCGAAAATTTGGAAATTCTCAACATTATAGTAGTTTGTTCCCTGAGGTTTGAGAAATTATTTAGCCCGTCTTTCGCTTACGGATTCATCTTAGTATCATGATTGATATTGTGGATTTTTGAAATTATATTTTTAGTATTACTGATGGTATATTATTTTTAATAATTGAATGATGCCTTGAGTCTAGTTTAATTTATAAAACTGTTCACCTTTAATGTTTGTTCATGCTTGCAGCACTATATTTCTGTAGCTGTGTTGATCTGCAGTGCCCGCATCCAGTCTTCTATGTGTGTTGCGCAGCTAGGATTTTCCTTCATTGCAGTGATTGGACTTAGTTGGTTTGTAAATCAAAGTAAATTGGAACCAAAAAAGGAGCATTGTTTGGTACATTGTTTTCGCGCAGTATTTAGATCCTGATTTTTCAAATTATCCACTTATCCAGAATATTAGGATTCATTAATTCAGAAAGTTGGAACTCTGTTTTTTTCTTACACATTTTTTCATGGGTTAGATAGAAATTCTAGAATTTGACGCTAAAAAGTCATAAGGATTGTTGTAGATTGTATTCTAGAATTTAACGCTGAAAAGTATGAGGTTGTTGCAGATTGTATTCTAGAATTTGACGCTAAAAAGTTATGAGGATTGTTGTAGATTGTATCCCGGATAATTTCTGGCTTTCGCAAAATATTAGAGTGAGAATGCCAGCTAATTTACTTGTCATCCGCATCCATCCAATATTTCTGTCTTACATCATAGGGTTTCCTTGATTGCTCATTGACTGTGGTAAATTTTTCTGTGCAATAGTGACTTAAAATATTGCTGGTTTGGTTTTCATTGTTTATTTACTCAATATTTTTATTATGTTTAATTACCCGCATACTTTAGCGGAAATTATTTAAAATGTCAAGAGTTACGATGCGGTACCCTGCAGACGTTTTTGATCCAGAATTTGAAATCTTCAAATGCTATTAAACATATTAACAATATCACTATGACTTGCACCTTGTCTTATCATTGTTTTCGACCGAAATTTTATCTGAAAGACATACGACTGCGTCAGCAAAACTCATTTCATGATATCTAAGCAAACACTTATGAAAAGCAGTATTATTCAGAAAAAAGTGGGATTCAACTTTCCAGACCGATCAGAATTCAGACGATAGACGTGGAAGTTATGTTTCCCTAAACACATCATAAGTCTATAGCCATTTGGGGAACATTCTAGTTATCCCAAAAGCCCTTCTTGGATTTGATCCCAAATATCAATCCCATGTCCCCTACATTCGATTTATTTTGGTGCAAACTCGCAACATCGGTGTACAAATTACGGTAAATAAAACAAAGTACGATAAAAAATCTCGACAAATTAGTTCCAAATTTGACTTAAATGGTCCCATCACTAACATTTGCAAAGTCATTCGAACATTACTTAATGGGAGCTAAAAAAATGATGCAAAAGTACCGGGTTGACTGCATAAAAGTTTCATGGAGAACGATAACCGTATGACTCACAGAACGACGATTTATTGTAAACAACAAAGATCTTTTTCAATAAGTATGTGAAAACCGGACAATCATACATTTCTGTACACGAAAACATGTCAATTAATCAGTTGTGGACAGGTAAGTATTTGGACTTAATATCTAAAACTTTGTCAAGAACTTTTTCCCTTGCCTTTCATTTCAAATATTTAATGGCAGTTACTTAAAAATTACAATGCATAGAAGCTCATTGATTTACTTGATTCTAACCATATATAATGAAATCTCCCCAGCCAAATAGACCGCTTTAATGAATTAGCATAAAAGGAGGTGACTTCTGTAATGTGAAAAGTATGTATAATCTTTATGTAACACTGACGGTCTCATGAAACTGGCTAACCACTCACTACAGCAATTTCTCCACTCCAAAGACACTGCTACATTCTGCCTGATTAAAAAATACCGGGTGTGACTGACCAGTTCTCGATCACAGCATTACGAAGCAAACGATGAATGATAAATGCCCTATTTGAAAAACCTATGTACAATAAAGCTTTCACAAAAAACACCTTTTCGAAAATTGATGAAAAAATTGTGGAAAATCAGGAAATTTCCGTACAAACTAGGCAAAAAGCACCGCGCAACTTCACAGAAGAGCTAGAACTTTAAATTACTTGAAAACGGGCAGGAAAGAGTGTATAAAACACGTAAAAAACAAGATTATTTCCCTATGATTACATTTATATGAAAGTTTTTAAGAATCAACTACAGCAAAGACGGCAAGAAGGATTCCTAGAGTCGGCCCTTTTCTCACGCCCACAACGTGCACATACCGGACCACCGCTTTCATTCTGAACATCGGTCTCAATCTAAAAAAGTAATACAAATTTCGCAATAAAAATAAAGGCAGATATCGTTAAAAACATTGGAAGTTATATATTTAATTCACAGATGGCCAACAACGTCAAATCTCATGTTTCGTTGTGTCAAGAACCGATTAATAAGAAAATACCACATGTCAAATAAAACTCACCGGCACAAACAAATTGAATGATCCTAGAGATGAAAAATTTTGTAAAGAATCTACTGGTGATGGCGGTCGAACTGTTGTGTTTACTCGCAACTCACGTTTGAGCAAATCTAATTGTAACAATGCCTATAAAAAGTAAAATTTATTTACCAAAATGAATCATTTCCACCTCTTGCCTTCATGAAGCAAAAAGAACATCTTTCAACAAATAATGAGAGCAAGACTAATTTGCAAATGAACGCATAAATTTTAAAACCATTGCAACAACAACCTGGTCCCGTTCATATATCGCTTTTGATTTATCAACCTCCGCCTGTTCTGCAACACAACGATAATATTCAGCATCCTTTTTCCATGCTTCGCAAGCTTGACGTGCTTGTTTCAAACCTTCTTCCCATGCAGTTAATTTCTGATGATGCGCAACGAGCTCCTCGCTTTTCCTCTTCAATTCTTTTTCTAACTCCTCCTTGCTCATCTCTTGCTGTGGCATGGATAAGTCCTTTTTTAAAAGATCTAAAAAGACACACTAATCGATTTGTGTTCTCTGACATAGTCTTTATTAACGCATATTATTGATCCACATGATCAAAAGCAGAAATCGAGAGAAGAAACATTTGATAGCCTTTACTAAGAAGTTATGGAAATACCGTTAAAAACCTTTAAACAGCATATAAACGACTTCATAAGAAATTACTTAATATTCCATTTTTTTCAAAATAAAAGCCTCTTACAGTTGATAAGGCAAACAGAAATCAAAGCTTATCCTTGTTCCTATGCTAGAATAGAACAGTTCTAAAATTACTAACAAATCGATATAACATAAAAAAAGTCACCAAATGCATGAACATGGTCATGAATATATCTAATATGCACAAAACAGATAGCATAAAAAAAAGAAAAATACCTGAACCTAGTGATCCTGGTAATCCCATTAAACCCTTCAGCTGTGGTGCAACTGAAGGCAGATCGATAGTCCGTTTATTTTGCTGAAACAGTGAATCACCAAGGGACGCTAATGGTGAAGAGCCAAATGGAGAATTCGAGTTGGGGATTTGCATTGGTGACGAAGAAGACGTCATAGCTAAAAATAAAAAAAAAAACTCCCGGTTATGCCCTACTTCCGAAACCTTAGTTTTTAGTAACATAAAGTGGCTAATAACATGCTTGCTGTATATACTATAAAATAATCGATCCGTCTGACTCTAATTTAACCCTGACTCCTTTTTTTTTTTCGACTCTTTTTTCATTAACCAAAAACTCAAACACAAAAAAACAACACTGCAGGTAGCTAATGTGAAGTGAGTAAGATCATCTTTCTAACCAACAAATAAAATAATTTTCAGTAAGTCTTAACTGAATGAGTATGCAAATTTACGGGACTTTTCTGATGTTTAGATTATTTGATATCATGAACAGAGTTCATGATATCAAATAATTCTAAATATGTAACAGCTGTTTTACGAGGATGCTGGTACAATAATTATAGGCATGATCAATAGTGATATCACTACATTTCCAAGATTTCTGATCAAACAATAATACTCTGCAAAAAAAGTGAAGCTTACGCGGATTGGTGAAAAAATCAGACAAGAACTTGTGTTCCTTTTGTTCGGAAATAGGAGACAGTGCACTGCCTGATAGTTCATCCAAAGAAAGTTCATCAATTGCTGCCGGCAGCACACGCATTGCTGCATCCGTTGTGGATCGAGCAATAGCATTCAATGATGAAAAAGTGGGTAACGATGATACTAAAGCTTCGTTAGCACTTGTTACTGAATATCCTTAAAAAATTTTTTTCCATCATCCAAATAATCTAACAGTCGTTTACAACGTCCGTTATTAATTACAATTCAAAAACCTACAGTGAACCACGCAGAAAACTGGACTGGTCCAGTTAGAAAGCGTACCAGCTCACAATCAACAATAATAAAAAAAAAAATTTAAAAAAAAAAAAAAAAAAAAAAAAAAAAAAAAAAAAAAAATTAAAAAAAAAAAAAAAAAAAAAAAAAAAAAAAAAAAAAAAAAAAAAAA